>VMDO01011748.1:0-65360 GCA_007922755.1 Pedetes capensis
GCATTGAAGAAATGACTGGGGAAGAGTTGCCTCCTCAAAGTAAAATCAACATTAATGAAGGGAATGGAGTAAAGCCCCAGGGACCTCCTTTTGCTAATCTGACATGACTCAAAATGAGAAAATAACATAGTGACTACAACTTTGGATGCAAACATAAAAAATTGTGTGCATGGCACATTGTTGGGCAGTATTTCCTTCTGCTGAACTTAGGGTCTCTAAGAATCAAACCCATCTCACTGACATGTATCAACATCATCATCATCATTTTTAGCTGTATAAACCACATCATATAAAGTCCAAAATATGCTGTTCCATGCTCAAAAACCAACACAGCATCTATTTATTCAAATTACTGAGTATGTATTATATGCCTACTATATGTGAGGTATTGTTTTACATGCTTGATTACACTTGTTGTTGTTGTTAGGTGCCGTCGAGTCAATATCTGACTCATAGCGAGTCTCATAGGGTTTTCAATGGCTGACTGTTTTGGGATTGCCTTGGGAGTGGATTGACAGGCCCTTCTCCCATTTTTGTGGTGCTGGGAATTGAACTAGGGACCTCAGAGACTGCAGCGCAGCATTCTACCCACTGAGCTAAATCCCAGCCCTGAGATACACTAGTGAACTGAATAACCTTTTTTTTTTTTTTTTTTTTTGAGACAGAGTCTCCCTATATATCTTAAAGTTCCTCAAACTCATGATCTTCGTGCCTTTACCTTCTGAGTGCTGAAATTATAGGCAGGTACAACCACAACTGGCTCCAAACAGATTTTCGATCTCTGTCATGTTCAAGCTTATATTTGAATGGGAAAAGCCAAGTAATTAACAGTAGTGATAAAAATCAATAAACCAATTATATATAAATTATGGTTTGAATCTAAAATGTCTCCCAAAGGTCTTGTGTTTGAGTATTTGGTCCCCCACGTGGTGACCCTATTTGTAGAGTCTATGGAACTTTGATTGTTGTTGCTAGGTGCTATCCAGTCAATCTGACTTATAGCGGTTCTATGTACAACAGGCAAAACACTATCCCAACACAGTGCCATGCTTGGCACTATTAACAGTGCTTCCCTCCTATTCATAGGGTTTTCAATGGCTGATTGTTTTGGCTGCCCCATCCTTCTCCCAAGCCTGCAGATATCTCCAGATGGTTTCCACCAAAGAACTAATTAAGCCCAACCCTGCTTATCTTCTGAGATCTGACAGGATCAAATGCCATAGTGGTAGAGCAGTAGGCATGGAACTTTGGTAGGAGGCTCTTAAGCTTTGCAGAATTAGGTTACCATGGAAAGGCCTTTGGCAGTTTTTGCCAAGAGCTCTGGTTCTGTTCACTTTCCGTCAGCTATCGGTCTCCTAATATGCCATGAGGTGAGGCTCTTTGCCAGGGACCCACCATGCCTGCCCTGTCACTATGCCTGCCACCTCTATGGACTAAAATCCTCTGAACTGTGAGTTTCCAATAAATCATTCTTTCCATAAGTTTGTCTTGGTTGGATTCACTGCCATAGAAATGTACCTACTGATTAATACTGTACAGTTTTTGTTGCTGTTCTCTCTCTCTCTCTCTCTCTCTCTCTCTCCCCCTCTCTCTCTCTCTCTAGGATAATAAGTGTAGTAGATAAATCAAGGATGCCAGAAGTGGAACAGGTTGCAAGCATTTTAATTTTAATTCAATTCAATTTAATTTTATAGTACTGGGTATCAAATCTAGAGCCTCACATATGGTACAGATATAATTTTCAATGAAATGATCAGTGTAGGTTTCATTGAGGAGATATATTTGAAGTACATTTGACAAAGACTTAAATGTTAAAGAAATTGGAGAAAATAGTATGCTAGGTGAAATGAACAACAAGCTCAAATGTACTAAGATAGGGACACATTTGGCATATTAGGGTGCCCAGGGAGGCCACTGTGCCTGTAAATACATGAGTAAGGCAGAGAGTAGAAAAAGAAGACAAGAGGGACATTAGAGGTGAGGGCAGAGGGAGTAGACTTGTACGAATCAGTTTTTATTCTGAGTGAGAGATGAAAGCAGTCAATGGAAAGTTTTAAGCACAATATTTATACAACTCTGATTCTCTATTAAGAATAAACCAGGCCTGGCATGGTGGCACATGCCTGCAATCTCAGCTACTTAGCAGAGGAAGAAGCAGAAGTTTGAGCCCAGCCTCGGGTACACAGCAAGATGCTGTGCACATCAGAGAGATCAGTTAGGAAACTGTGCACTAATCTAAGTGAATGTGGAACTACAAGAAATAGTGAGAAGAGCTCAGGTAAATTTTGAAGGTAGAATCAACAGGATTATCAGTAACCAGGGACATGGGAGGAAACTCAGGAGAGTTTGGTGTCTTTGAAACCTAGAGAAAAATTTCTATCTATAAGCAAAAATTTGCTAAAGATCTTTCATAAGTGACTGCAGCAGTCTATAGATAGGGAACTCCCAGAAAGTCAAACCAGATTCAGAAGAGGGCATGGAACCAGAGACATCATTGCTGATGTCAGATGGATATTAGCCAGAAGCAGAGAATACTAGAAATATGTCTATGTTTTGTTGACCATACAAAGGCATTTGACTGTATGGATACAATGAATTATGGATAACATTGCAAAGAATGGAACTAAGGGCACTTATTTGTACTCATGAGGAAACTTTATATGGACCAGGAAGAAGTCACTCAAACAGAACAAGGAAACATTGCCAGATTCAAAGTCAGGAAAAGTGTGTCAGGGCTTTATCCTTTCACCAAACCTCTTTAATCTCTATGCTGAGGAAATAATCTGAAAGCTGGACTCTGTGAAGAAGAATATAGCATCAGGAATTGAGGAAGACTCATTAAAAACCACTATTATACAGACAACACACTTGCTTGCTGAAAGTGAAGAAGATTTGAAACATTTACTTATGAAGATCAAAGACGCTGCCTTCAGTATGGATTGCACCTCAAGATCAAGAAAACAAAAATTCTTACAAATGGGTCAGTAGGCAAATTCATGTTAAACAGGGAAAAGATTGAAGTTGTTCAAGATTTTGTTTTATTTGTTTCTTCAATCAACACCCATGGAAGCAACAGTCAAGAAATCAATAGACACATTGCATTGGGAAAAGCTGTGGCAAAAGATCTCTTTAAAGTGTTGAAAAGTAAAGATGTCACATTGAAGACAGAAGTGCACCTGACTCATGCCATGGTATTTTCATTTGCATCATATACCTGTGAAATCTGGACAGTGAACAAGGGTAACAGGAGAAGAATTGATGGCTTTGAATTATGGTGCTGGAGATGAATATTGAATCTACTATGGACTGCAAAAAGAATCAACAGATCCATCCTCAATGAAATGCAATCAGAGTGTTCCTTTGAAACAAGGATGGCTAGACTGCATCTTACATATTTTGGACCTGTTGTCAGAACAGACCAGTCCCTGGAGAAGGACATCATGTTTGGGAGAGTGGAAGGTCAATGTAAAGAAGAAAAACCCTCAACTAGCTAGATTGACACAGTGGCTACAACTATGGACTTAAAGAGGATTGTATGCCTGGCACAAAACTGGGGAGTGTTTCATTCTGTTGTACATAGGGTCACTATGAGTCAGACCCAACTCAAGGGCACATAACAATAAAAACATAAGGAATGAGTCTTCAGTTGTGTCAAATGCAACTTTGTTGTTGTTGTTAGGTGCCGTTGAGTCGGTATCCGACTCATAGCGACCCTCATAGGGTTTTCAATGGCTGACTGTTTCGGGATTGCCTTGGGAGTGGATTGCCAGGCCCTTCTCCCATTTTTGCGGTGCTGGGAATTGAACTCTGGACCTCAGAGACCGCAGCGCTCTACCCACTGAGCCAAATTACACATGGCATTTAGCACCATAGACATTATTGGTGACTTCAGCAATAATGGATAAAGTGATGAGGGCAAAATCTTGATGTAAGTGGGTTTAGTAGATAGAGACTCTGAGCATAAATAACTATTGCAAAGAAGTAGATAAAATTATTGTACACATTTACAACACTCAAGGAGGTTTTGTAGTTGCCTCAGGTCATATAATAGTAACCAATAGAGCTGGGACGTGAAACCAGGTTTCTTTAATCCACAAACTTCTCTCTTAACCATTATCCTATATTACTTGCAATCTAACTTCCTCATAGATATAATCAGTGAAAGAAGCATGAGCTAGAAGTGGTGATTTATGTATTCTCTTCTGTGTTTTCCCACCAATAATTTGGATCAATATTCAACAATATCACCCCGTGTAAGTTCTCCTCTCACTTCCTAGTTCCATCTTCTCTGTGACCTTCTTGTCATCTCACTTATATAACTTTTATGCTCCCTCACCTGGTTCTTCTTCTTTAAAGAAAAAAAAAATCTCTTTTTCACCCCTTGTCCGATTGCTATATTATTCACTATTTCCATTTCACTGAATCCATATTTTGTAATCCCTCTTACCTAGGAATCTATGCCCTTCAATCCATTTTATCCACCAGGAGACTGTCTACTAAGACCTGCACTAAATCTACCACTGATCCTGGCTAAGAGGTGACATGCCTCACATACTTTGAAGCTAGAGTGAAATGTCCTTGTGCATACACAAACAGAAAGAAGGCAGAAGGACTGGTAGGAAAGCAGCAAACCAAGATGGAAATCAAACTCCAAAGTAAGGTAGATTTCTGGTAACATCCCTGTCCCATCGACCTGGGCAGAGTTGACAAATAATAGATCCAATGGTGGAAATGGGCAATACAATCTATGGTATGACGAAGAGAAGAATTTGGCCTTTTGTGGAACTTCCACAAAATGAACTTCCTGTCAGACTGGAAATTCATGGTCATAATAACAAGTTCAGTATAAACAGAACTTCTACTTTACAATGCTCTCTGGTTCTGAATCACTTGAAACATTGATTTCTTCAAGGTGTTATTATCATATATTGGCATGACAGTCCAGGTCACAAATGTGCATCTTTGCAACAAAATTATGAGTTTGATGCCCTTTCCAGTCTGTTGTTGCATACACTAAGCTCTTACATGCGTGTTGTCAGCCTTATCTCAGTGAAAGCTCATGACTCATGACCTGTGGCTGTGAGTCATGCGCTGAAGTTATGTGAATTAGTCTTAATTTGGCATTTTCTAGTTATCAGTGTAAACCCTGCCTGCTGAGACCTTTGTTTTGTTTTCCTTATTAGCACTTGAAACTCCCTTAATTGGTAGTTGATGACTTCCACACTTTCACATGAAGGAATGAAAGTTTACCCAATGGCAAGCAAAGAGAACAAAACAAATTAAACCTGAATAGAAACTGTATTGTAAAAGACATTCATACTGAGGACAGCCAAGATTTTATAGTTAAAATATTTCTAATTTTGGTTCCATTGTAAAACAATTAACTTTACCTTCTTTTTGTAGACAACAAATAAAGATGACCACCCCAAAGAAATTGAGATATAAGGTGGAAAGGCAGTGGGAGAAATTGTCTTCTTCCAAAGTGACTGGAAAACTATTCTCCATTCATAAGTATGTGTGCCTCTGAGATTAAATTATTAGGCCCAAAATAGAGAATCAGATTAAATAAAATATAACACGTGAGTACCAAGTACTTCTATCATATCTTGGTGCCCTAGACAAAAAATATTCTGAGATTATAATATCATTTTATGTACTGACATAGTGTGTATTTAAGTCTTATGACCTAATAGCATCTGAAAATCTAAGAAATGTGCCCAGAACCAAAATTTCTGGTGTAGAAAACATGTATACATGGTCCACGTAATTCATTTATATGTGATAACTGATAGCACAAATTATCTGTTAATGTGTTTTAAAGGAGTATCTTGAATGTGTGCCTACAATTTCCTTTATTTCTTTGTTGCTCTACTTCTATTTCATCTTCAATGATTTTCTGTGGTCATTTTCTAAAAAGGAATGATTAATTTTTGCTAAATCTTTCACAGATTTTCAGATATGCAAGTAAGGTATACTTTAAATCCCAGGAATTCTATAGTCTTTTACTCAATAACAGTTTAATACATAGTTAACACTTTATCACTTTTTCCCAGTGGATAATACAAAATTAGTTAGATTATGTTTCTTCCCCCTGAAGTTCACATACTTCTGATCTATATCATGATGTCAATAAAATGAGAAAGCCAAATATTATTTAGCATCCAGGATAAAGCCATGATTCTATGATTTTTATATACTACCGATGTGACTATAATTATGAAGTAGATTGCTCTGCAATCAATATGCATTACATTCCATTATATTACAGTTTAACAAAAAGATCTATTAGAGATATTAAGCATGAGAAATATAATATTTTTTATTAGAAATTTTTAATGTACATCATAATGTGATTCATTTTGACATGCTTTTCGTTGTGACAATTTTCATATATGCAATTTGATAAGCATTATTCTAGAAATATAATATTGAAACAAAGATTTTATTTCTTAGGGAGATTGAGAAAAGAAACTGTTAAAAATGATTCCAGAAAAGTTCAAACCTGACTCTTTTGAATAATATGGAAATTCCTATACATATTTTTCTATTCATTTATTGAATGCTGTTTAGACAGTTCCTCAAACCTTTTTTGTAACTCATTATTGAGTAAAAAGAAAACTATTGAGTAATTGCCTACAAAAGAATAATAACAATATATTTCAAATAACACAAATAGTACATACTTACTTCAATGCAGTGGCACACACTTGTAAATATCATCACTCAGGAGGCTGAGGCAGGAAGATTGGGCTTCCAGGCCAGCGTAAGCTACATAGAGAGACCCTGCCTCAAAACAGAACATGTAAAGGAAAAAGTGAAAGTCTCTAATGTATGTTCAACATACAGTTTACTTTTATTTTCTGTAATGTAAATAGAATTTCAATTTGGTTTTTTCATATAAAATATATTTTGAATATAGACCTCTTATACATACATATTTCCTTGCCGGTTCTAATAGGTCACTTTTTCTTTTCTAAAATTAATGTTTTGTTGTGTCTTTCTCCTTTATAATTTTTTAAATGTTCATAATTATGTGCTCATTATTTAAAAATCCACACAAAAGTTTATGTGAAGAAAAATCAAAATCTCTTTTCATCTCTTTATCCTTTCATCCATGTACGCATATACACACGAGTACATTTATAGCAAGTATGTATGTATGTATGTAGTTATTTCTAGTGCTATGTATTGAAGGACTTGGAAGATAGGAAAGAAGCTTCCACTCACTGTCTATAGATAATGATAGAGAAACACATTAGTTTCCATTCTGTATGGGTATATACATTTTAATTTTTAATTTGAGTATAAATGAAACAAAACTACATATGTTTATATTATTATGTTGCAGCACTAGGGGGTTGAATCCAGGCCTTGCACATGATTTGCAAGTGCTCTACCACTGAGCTGCACCCCTAACCCATCTTTTTACTTTTTATTTTGAGACTGTCTCACTAAGTTATGCAGGCTGCCTCTGGCCTTGAACTTGCCATCCTCCTGTCTCTACCTCCCAAGGCGCTTGGATTACAGGAGTGTGCCACTGCACCAGGCTTGATTATTTTTTGATTGAATAATATTTCTGGGCCATCTCAGGTCAGTGTATGCAACTAATTTATACTATTGATGAATGAGTATTCTCAGTTTTCCCATTCCCATGAGAATTGTTGTTGCTGCTGCTGCTGTTGTTGTTGTTAGGTGGCGGTGAGTTGGATCCGAGAATAGCATCTAGGTATCTCACCAAAGCTATTTGGAATCTATTAGGCTGAATTTTGTTCTAAAGATTAAACCACATAGTTACTTTAAAGACTTCTTTGCATGAACAGCAATAATACACAAAGGTCTGTCTGGAACAAACAGTAGCAAACTATAAACAGTATTCGAGTGTTTCTTTCCCTGGACTTCATGGAGTTCCTTAACATTGCATTCCATCCTCCAGGCAGCTCTTGGCCTTTCCAAATATTACAGCTTAAAAACTAGAATGAATTAACTTGAAACATCAAGTAATTATTAGTCTAAAGAATTTTCTTCAAAAAAATTAAAGGACATGGAAGATTTCACAAACAGGAAGGAAACACATAGTTACAATAACTATTTAATTTTAATAATCTCTGCAATTTAGAAGAAGCCTTCTCCTTTCTTCCATTGTTTTCATTAACATACCCTGGCTGTTCTTTTGTGGATATGTCTCTGCTTTAATTTAACTACAAAATAACCTGCTGTTTTGTAGTTTAAAAAAAAAAAGTTAATATTTTTCCAGGGCTTTTACTGTTATACTCATGAAATTTTATATAATCACTGGAAAAATCTGGACATATAAAGTTATTTCAGTTTGGGCCTTCAAGTATAGGTCTTTATTCCTCTTTTTAATGTCAAGCATTAACAAGCCGGGCTTTTTTTTATTAGACTTAATAAATCATATCTTATTCAAAAACTCAAAAATTTTACAGAAAATTCTTCCAATTCCTGCCTTTCTTCACTTACTTTATATCTAAAGATATGAGGACAAAGAGAAAAGAAGAAGAAATAAAATATAGAAGAGCCCTATTGTCATTAGGTGCCATCAAGTTGGGTCCGACCCATAGTACGACAGAATGAAACGACAGAATGAAACACTCCCTGATTCTGTGCCAGGCACATGATCTTTTTTTATGTTTAAGCACATTCTTGCAGACAAAGTATCAATCTATCTAGGTGAGGGTCTTCCTTTCTTTCATTGACCTGCCACTCTCCCAAACATGATGTCCTTTTCCAGAGATTAGCTCCTCATGACAATACATCCAAAATATATCAGACACAATATAGCCATCCTTATTTCCAAGAAACACTCTGGTTGCACTTCCTCTAGGACAGATCTGTTGGTTCTTTTGGAAGTCCATGTATATTCAATATTCATCTCCAGCACCATAATTCAAAGACATCAATTCTCCTGTCTCCCTTATTCAACATTCAGCTTTCACAACCATATGACGTGACTGAAAATACCATGACACAAGTCAGATGCACCTTCCTCTTCAATGTGACATCTTGACTTTTCATCACATTAAATGGGTCTTTTGCAACAGCTTTTTCCAATGCAATGCATCTTTTGATTTCTTGACTGCTGCTTCCGTGGGTGCTGATTTTAGAACCAAGTAAAGCAAAATCGTGGACAGTCTCAATGTTCTCCATTTATCATAAAGCTATACTAAAAATAGCACTAGAGAGTTTCATATACAGTTTGGTATAAATAATATCCGGTGGAAAACAGGAAAGAGTGCTTCTAGATGTACAAATGGTTAAATAAAAACAATAGTTAAATCCAATCAAATATTCATGTTAAAACAAAATAATTATCTTTCCTCTCTTTTCTCCAATTGAAAATTACATTATGGTTTGTTGTCATTGTTGATGTTGTTACTGTTGTTGCTACTGCGACTAAATTCAGATCTTTATGGAGAGTGTAAATTTCTTTCTTCCTTTTGTCTCTCTACAATAAGACATATAGAGCACCTGGTGAAATCTAACACATTACTATATTTGTTGTGTTATTGAAGTAGGAAATTCAGTTTTTCTTGAGAACCATCTTCAGACTAGAATGAGAAAAGAAACATAATTTTTTATTATTATATTTTATTTTATTTTGCAACATTTCTCCCCAAGATAGTAAAAGAATTTATGATTTCTTGAACGTTGTGTGCATATAATGTCCCAGTTGACATAAATTAATTCCCATCCTATATTTGGGAGCACAATTGTCTCTGTTTCTAGGATGTCAGGAAATAAACTAACAGTTTAACTCCTATTCTTTGTGTCGAGCTTGTCTTTTGGATACTAGATAATTAAAGTAATAATCTACAAAAGCATTGTTTTACATTTAAGCAAGGCTTCATGGTTTGTAAAGCATTTTCACATATTTTGTTTCATATCCGTAACAACTCTGGGATGCAGATAAAGCAGGACTTACAATTATCACCACTTGAACTTGGCTTTTGCTTATGAATTTTCTTACAAAATAAGTCTATATTTGCACCTTTGTTATGTAAAGAAATAATGCCTTTTTTATACCTAAAGTTAAATGGCCTAGATCAGGCAAATGATTTGTTTAATATCTCACAGCTAGAATTAACACCGCAGATTCTGGATCAAACGCCCAGATTTTTGGCTCATAATCCCTTCATACTAAACAGCCAACCTGGAGTCCATGTTCTACAAATTTTCCCTTAATCTCTTACGTTCCTTCCTCCAACTCCCTTTACAAAACCAAAATATATGTGTAGTTTAGAGCAATTAATTGAAAAGCTTCCTGTAATATGACTACATCCTTGTCTTCTGAACCTCTTAATCTTCCCAAGCAATCAAATTAAGCTTCTGTAAATGACACAAGTGATTCCTTGTTAAGAGAGCAGTAGACATAATGCAAGTGCGTGTGATGTAGTGAGCACTGTTCTGTGTACCTTAACAAATTAACTCATTTAATTCTCACCAGGTAACAAGGTTTTTGTTGTTAGGTTCCATAGAGTTGGGTCCAACTCACAGCGACCCCTATGTACAACAGAACAAAACACTACCCAACATTGTGCTATACACTAGATCTTCTTATGTTGGAGTGCATTGTTGCGGTCACTATGTTTCTTCGCACTCTAAGTTGTGCCACATCAAAAGGAGCAAAAGGAAGTCCCAGGGGCTTTACTCCATTCCCATCCTTAAGGTTGATTCTACTTTGAAGAGGCAACTGCTCCCCCGTTGTTTCTTAAATGCCTTCCAGCCTGAGGCGTTCATTTTCCAGTACTATATTTGACAGTACTTCTTTGCTATTCATAGAGTTTTCAGTGACTAATTGTTTTGGCAGTGGACTGCCAGGTCCTTCTCTCAAGTCTGTCTTAGTCTGGAAGCTAAACTGAAGTCTGTCTATCATGGATGGCCCTGCTAATATCTAAAATACTGGTGGTATAGCTTTCAGCATAACAGCAACACATAAGCCACCATGGTATGACACACTGACAGCCCTTGGGGAAGCTAACAAGATAAGCACTATTATTAGCCCATTCTATAGCTCAAAATACTACACAGCCAGAAAGGTTGAATAATTTGCCATACTTCACAACCATTATGTATCAGAACCAAATGACTGGATTCCTAAGAATGTGCTATTAGCTATTATAACACCTTTCTACCATTATAGAAACACGATTGTACAAATTCAACATAACTGTACTACACTAAGTCTACATCTTGGGAGAAATGCAATAATGAATTTCAGTATACCATTCATAAGGACCCTTCAAACTATGCCATTACCAGTCAACAGGTTCCTTGGCACAACTAGTTCATAACATCATTACTATTCAGAAAAATATGAGATGGTGGAAGGGTGATAACATAAGCTTCTGATGTCACACTGGACCATTGTTTTCTCACCCAAGAATTATTGAAATCTCTAGTTCAATAAGCCTTTTCTTTGACATACTTATTAGTGACTAGAGCCCAAATCCTATGAAGTTATATGTTACCTTATGGATTTTATGTGGTACAGATGCAAAGAATTTCTCTGTCTGAAATTATAATGCCAAAAGATACATTGGATTTGTTTTGCCTTTCAAGACGTTAGCCACATATGTACCTAACCTAGATATCCAACATTTTTTTTGTTCAATGCATATAATACTCTGTTCATCAAATGCTACTGAGCATTTAACATATACTTACTTGGTATTTTTATAATATTCATGTTTTTCATGTTCTTGAAAATTATTCTTGGGAATAACCATGCCCATTCTCACTCAGTTTCCATGCATTGATCACGAGGTAGGAAAGAAAGAACTATTGTGTACAAAGACGAAATAAGTGCACATAAAAATGGTCACTTAAATGGGTATGTCTTAATTATCAAGTCTTGGATGATATGTACTCACAAGTCACAAAGTTGTGTAAAAACTAAAAATGAACTATCTAGCATTTCACTGCCTTTGGGAAAAATCATAAATAATACCAGACTCTACCAACAGGAATGTGGGGGCAGATGGGGAGAGAGATAATTCCAAACCCATGAAGCTATCATTTCATCTTTCCCCTACAAGTTTACAATAAAACACATATTACCCATGGGTGCTTTAAGACAACATGATTGCCCATTTATGAAATAAAGACACAACACTTTCTTTAAATAGTCATCAGATCAAGAGCAAAACCCAAGTCAGGTGAGTACAAGGACATTTCAGGTAATAGCTTTATTCTGTCTTCAACAGTTTTATTCCCACTAACTAGAGAAGTTGCCCATGTGTCTGTCAGTTTGCCATAGTGTGGGGCCTTATGTGTTGCTGCTATGCTGAAAAATCCAAGTAGTTGGACATTATGAAGAAGAACGTGGAATCTTGATTGGAGGAAGATTCATTAACAGGTTGCAATATGCCAATGACAACTCTGCTAGCTAAGAGTGAAGATGATGTGAAACATTTACTGATGAAGATCAAAGAACACAGTCTTCAGTATGGATTGCACCTCATCATCAGCAAAAGGAAAATTCTTGCAACTGGGTCAATAGCTTCATGATAAATAGAGAAAAGACTGAGGTTGTCCAAGAGTTTGCTTTACTTGGTTCTACAATCAACAACCATGGAAGCAGCACTCAAGAAATCAAAAGACGCATTGCATTGGGAAAAGCTGTTGCAAAAGATATCTTTAAAGTGTTATGAAGTCAAGATGTCACATTGAAGACAAAGGTGTGCCTGACTCATGCCATGGTATTTCCAGTTGCATGATATGGTTATGAAAGCTAGATATTGAATAAGGGAGACAGGAGAAGAATTGATGCTTTTGAATTATGGTGCTGGAGATGAATATTGAATATACCATAGACTGCCAAAGGCACCAACAGATCTGTCCTAGAGGAAGTGCAACCAGAGTGTTTCTTGGAAGCAATAATGGCTGCACTGCATCTGACATATTCTGGACATATGGTCATGAGGTGCCAATCCCTGGACAAGGACATCATATTTGGGAGAGTGGCAGGTCAATGAAAAAAAAGAAGACCCTCAACTAGATGGATTGATACAGTGACTGCAATAAGGGGCTGAAACATAAAAAAGATCTAGTGGTTGGTGCAAATCAGAGAGTGTTTCATTCTGTAGTAAGTATGGTCACTATGAGTCAGACTTGACTCCGTGGCCCCTAATGACAACAACAACAACAACAACAAGAGAAGCTGGGCGATAGTGGTGGAAGGTATTTATCTGGTTTTGTAGCACATTTCTTAGCTCTATCCCTTGACTTTAGAATGATTAGAGCCATATGGGATAGAACCCTAATTATGAGTGTCAAACTCTCAGTTCCCTTAAATGTAAGAAACTCATGTTTTTATTAACTAGTAAAGCCTGTGGCCTACAGTAGAACAAAAATAATGATTGTAATTTTTAAATAAATAGTTTGCTGAACAAACAACATAAAGACATTAACTTACATGAATTGTTTATATGAATATCAACTTCTAGATACATATCATGTCTTGTCACAGAATCCTACTATAAGGAAGGATTTACTACTATATTCACCCACTTTAAACTTTCACTTTATCAGCATCAAATACCAATTTCTTAATCACAAGTCATTTTGGTAGTGATGGGTGAATGTTCCTAAGTTGCACTCCTAAATATCAAAACATTTCCTGTGTAATAACATGTATGCTAAATAACTAGAAATAAATAAAAGGATAACAATAAAAATGCTTAGAATTCTGTGAAAAAAGATTTTGTTTTTACAAACAGTCACTCTTCTCATGTTGACATCTATTATAGAGCATCAGAACCACTGCTTTGTATGTATAAAATTGTATAGTTCTTAAATTTCATTTCAAATAATTCCATATCATATAGTACATAGGTTATGACATTTTACAGAGGAGTGGTTTATATGCATTACCAATGAATTATCTTAAATATCAAAATGTGCCCTTGAAGGATATGTAATTAAATTTAAGTAAGTCCTACAATTTTTGTTTCATCAGTTTTGAATTTGGGATCGTGATGTTTACCATAAGAAAAAGATAACTGTTGTAATTCTTTTAAATAAATGGTCTACTAAGCAAACTTGACATGCCTAAAGATGTTTTCTATACTTACAGGAATCAAGTGTTTATATGAAGAATATCAACTTCTTAATGCATTATGCACAAGTAATTCATTACTGGCTATTCCCTGAACACTCCATTGTGTTGCAGTATACTTGATCACCTCTCTGTCAAAACCTGCCTGAACCTTCAAGGTCCATAAATCTCTTTATATTAGTAAGAAAATCCAATCCCAGAAACCCTTCAGTAGATTCCACTTACAGCAACTTGGGCAGAATTGGATTATATGTCCATATCTAAAACAATATATACAAGGGATAGGCTTTCATCAATTGTAATTTACCACCTGTAGCTAAAGCTTAGAACCACTACTCCGTGAGGACAGGGTTGGCCCAGGGAAATAGATACCTGAAAAAAATTAGGTTTGACTTGAAAAGAGATAGGAGAGAGTGGCTTCTTAGTTAGCATCTGCTATAAGAAACACCTTTATTTGTATTTGATTTCAACTTCTTGACTCCGGCTGAGTTGCTCAGGCCTGGACCTATCACCTAAACTTAGATTACATGACCTGTTCTCTAGGATTGTAGAACCAGAGAATCAAATCATTTGATATTGAATATGGTGGCCATTGGAGAAAAAATCAAGGAAAAATGTGAAGAGGAGAATGCTCACAACGACTCCCTGGTAAAAATGGCCCTTGAGATCCTTATACAACTCTCCCTTTCCTATGGTTCATTCATGTTTCTTGGCCAAAGCTAGTTCACATGAGGCTTATGCCACTTGGACCCACAGAGGTCTTTGTAAAGAGCAGTACTCTTGTTGATTTCCTCTGGTCCTTTGAAGTAGCCCACTACCTATTCAGTTCTCATCTCATAAAACAGTGTCCTTTGGATGGGAGGATTGATTTCCTTACTATAGCATCAGGTCTGGAGATGGGCCCTAATTGTTCTTAGCTGATCAACATATCCTGTCCCCCTGGCCACAGTGATTGGTTCAGAAAGGAACCTTTGACACTGAGTAAGTGTGACTCATACCAGTATTCTCAACTTTTGGGAGCAGGAAGAGTTTTTTGTGAAGTGATTTGGCTTCTGATCAAGCCAGCGTGAAGCCAACTTTATTGTTTGGATTTGAATCCAAATTCTGTCATTTAACTTCACTGCATTTCAATTTCTGCATCTCTAAAATATAGATATTATACTACCATCTTCGGAGAGTTTTTGTAAGTAAAAAAATAAATTAACCCATGCAAAATAATTAGAATAGTGCCTGACACATCTTAGTGCTCAATGAATGCTTGTGGTTGTTGTATTTGGGAGAGTGATCATCTCCCAAAATATTAATCCCCAACTACCAGTTTTGCTAAAGTTTATTGGTAGAGTGCTGCTCCGTACTCTCTGAAGACCTGGGTTAGATACCCAGCACCACAAAAATGAGAGAAGGACACAGCAAGCAATCCTGAAACAATCAGCCATTGAAAACCCTGTGTGGGATGCTATGAGTCAGACACGACTCAACAGCACCTAACAACAGCACAACAGTAACAACAACTACTACAGTTGGGCTGGAGTTTAGCTCAGTTTAGAGTACTGCTCCATGCACTCTGAGGCCCTGGGTTTGGCCCCCAACAACACAAAAATGGGAGAGGAACCTGGCAGCCCACTCCCAAAACAATCAGCCATCATTAACCCTATAGATAGCAGAGAAGCACTGACATAGTGACATAGTGCCAGGCATGACATAGTGTTGGGAATGTTTCATTTTGTTGTACATAGGTCACTATGAGTTGGACCTGATTTGATAGTACTTAACAGCAACAACAAGTACCAGCTATTGAGTAAACACTGTTTTACTCAAGCCACTTTGTACTGGAATTTCTGTCCAATGTAACAACAACAAAAAACCACTAACTGGTATAGATCACATTGAGTGAATAAGGAATTATTCTCTCTGTTTCCATCTAAAGCTGCGTACATATGTCCTACATGTTATGCTATCCAGAGGAAGGGCATGTCTTAGATAACAAAGAGGCAAATATAATCATGTGTGATAAATCCATCCTGTTCATGGAGAATTATCCTTTCCAGAGTCATTGGGCCAGAGTTGTGGGCAGCTCTTTGGTCAGTGGCTCTCAGAATTATCTGGAGGTCCTGTTAAAATACAAGTTACATCCCTTGGGTTTTTGATGAAGTAAGGATGATGGTTAATTTTGTCAATTTGAATGGATATAGGCATGCCCAAATTAAACATTGTTTCTGGATATCTGTGAGCATGTTTCTGAATAAGACCATATTTGAACTCATGGACTCAGTAGGGTGAATGGCCCTCTCCAATATCGCTTGGTGTCATCCAATTAATTGAGGGCCTAAATAGAACAAAAAGCAAAGGAAGAAAGAACTCCCCCTTTTTCCTACCTTAGTACTTAATCTGGTATCTCTCATCTCACCTTCTTCTGCCCTCAGACTTGGATTTATACTTGGTTCTTAGACCTTCGAATTCAGCCTGAAACACACCACTAGCTTTATTGGGTCACCAATGTGCAAAAAGGTTGAGGGATTTCTCAACTTTCAAAGCCATATTATGCAATTCCTCTTACCAAAGCTCTTAGGGGCAGGGGAGAGAAAGGAGAGAGAAAGACAGAAGGGGTAGGGAGGGGACATCTCTTATCGGTTTTGTCTCTCTGACTCTGACCAACACAGCAAGTCTGGGGTGATGCCCACAGATGTGCATTTCTAACAAGTTCCCCGAATGATGCTACTGCTGCTGGTCCCTAGACCCCACTTTAAAGAACTGGTATTCTAAGGCATGGAATCCTACCTGCAGAATATGATAGAGGCATAAAGACACCTGTTTCCTCTGGGTTAACCATAGTGTAGTTTGCTGAAGAAAGAAGTGGCTGAATTAGCAGCTTTACCAGATCATCATGTATCAGATTTGCTCCCTTAGTATTTGTTTAAATTGTCTTTCCTAGTTCTTCCGATAATTTATTTTTCCCCAAAACAAATATTGTTAGGTGCCGTCAAGTCATATCCGATTCATAGTGACCCTTATAGGGTTAATGGCTGATTGTTTTGGGATTGCCTCTGGAGTGGGTTGCCGTGTCCTTCTCCCATTTTTGTAGTGCTGGGAATCAAACTTGGGATCTCAGAGACTGCAGAGCGGTGCTCTACTAACTGAGCTAAATCCCAGCCCTAAAAACAAATATAAAATTATTTAAATCAATAAGATAAGCATCTGTTGTTATAGTCCATTGAGTCAATGGAGGTCACGGAAGTTACTTAGAGTAGGAGAAGTGATTGGTTAGAATAAAATATATGCCTGGAAGCACATGCTTAATAAGAGGCAAAATAAATCTATGTATATACTCTAAAAACAGGGGTAAAATATTAACTACCTTGAATTAAGATTGCTTTCTGGGTTTGTTGTTGTTGTTCGGCGCCGTTGAGTCGAGTCCGACTCATAGTGACCCTATATACAGCTTATTTATTTCCTGGCCAATTACTGCATAAGTGTTATTTACAGAAGTTACATAAGTTATTGGGACATTTTAAGGGAGTGCAGGGGAAAGAAAGTTTTTTAAAACTCATAAAAATGAGCATAGCTTATAAATCGAGAAAATATACATGGAACAATAAATACATTAATTTGAGATATTTTGTTACTTGAATATCACTATATTTTAACATTCTTTTTAATATATATAAATTGGAAAACTATTGACTCATTGTAAAATATTCATAATAGCCAAAGTTTCAGTTTGTACAGATCACACTGAATTAATAAATATCTTATAGTGATCCTCTCCCAAAATATTAAGTAGGAATTATTTTGTTTTACTTATTCATTTTGTAGGTACTAGAATACAGAGAACCAGTAAATCAAACCAATCTCTTTTAATGTCTTCTTTTTGTTTTGTTCTATTTGTTTTTGGTAATCTCCAGGCAAATTCTTAGGGATTTTTTTTTTTTAGAAAGAAAAGGAAAGAGGAAGGAAGGAAGGAAGGAAGGAAGGAAGGAAGGAAGGAAGGAAGGAAGGGAGAAAAAGAAAGAAAAAGAAAAAGAAAAGAAAGGCCAGGTATTGTGATGATCGCCTGGACTCCCAGCAACTCAGGAGGTTGAAGCAGGAGAATTGCAAGTTCAGTGCCAGAGGCAATCTGTGACACTTAGAGAGAGTCTATCCCAACATAAAACATTAAAAAGGGGGCTTGAGGTGCAGGTCAGTGGTAGAGAACTTGCCTAGCATGCATCAGGCCCTGGGTTCAACCCACAGTACTGCAACAATAAAGAAAGAAAAAGAGAGAGGAAAAGCCAAGCACAGTGGGCATGCCTGTAATCCAACTGAGACCAGGGGCAGTCTGAGTAATTTAGTGAGACCCTGTCTCAAAAAGTAAAAAAAAAAAAAAAATGGGCTGGAGGTGCAGCTAAGTGTTACAGCACTTGTAAAGCATGCAAGCGTGAGGCCCTGGGTTCAAACCCCAGTACCAGAAAAAAAAAAAGAGAGAGAGAGAGAGAAAGAGAGAGAGAGAGAGGAGAGAGAGAGAGGGAAAGAGAGAGGAGAGAGAGAAGGAGAGAGAGAGAGAAACAGACAGACAGAGACAGAGAGAGAGAATCTTTCCATGCTGAAACTTCATGGACCATGTTTTTTCCCACAAAAAATGTTAATGGCTTAATAAAACTACTCTAAATTAATGGGTTCATGTAAATATGGAATATGGCTAAATGTAGTGGTACAAAAAGCGTCACTATGACAAATAACAGAAAATTTATCTTGATACTATGCCCAATACATACTCATGGAGAAAGGCATAAAAACAAAATGGATCTAGACGAGATAAAATTAAATAAATAGTGAGTAGGAAAGGAAGCATCAGCATTTTCCCATAATTCTCATTACTATGCATTGGTTTCTCCTCTCTCTGCATAGGCAATAAGGATATAACATTTTTAGAGCTTTCTTTTTCTTACTAAAACCACAGAATGAGTGCAAGCTATATGATGAATGTTGTAGGAAGTCAGTTTGTTTTAGTGTATTCATTCTATGTGTATACCACAAAAAAAATTATTTTATTTTTCATTTTTTTCTGAAATTAGTTATAAATTGTCTGAAATTTAAAAAAAGCTTTGTTATAGTCCTGTAAAAAATTATTATAAAACTTAAGTGAAATAAAAGCAGAATAATAACAACAACAACTATATGTAAAGCTCTGAAACAATGTATCAAACAGCACAAGAAAAGGTGAGGTTAAAGGGACTGGCAGGTCCAGAACATGAAGGACTCATCTCCATCCACATGGACACCATGCAAGTGCTTAAGAGGAGGAGGGACATGGCATTTATTTTTAAATGACCCATTTTGAAGCCCGGTGCTCAGGCTCATGCCTGTAGTCCCAGCAACTCAGGAGGCTGAGGCACTAGGATCCTGCCTGAGCTGAAGGCCAAAGGCAGCCTGTGCAATTTAGAGAGGCCCTGTCTCAAAATAAAAAATTAAAAAGGAGCAGAGTTGTGGCTCGGTGGTGAAGTACTTCCCTGGCTTGCATGAAGCTCCTAGTTCAACCCCCAGTACTGGTAAAAAACAGAACAAAATAAAACAAAAAACAACCAAAAGGACCCCTCTTTGCTATTCAGAAAATTATCTGTGGGAGCAAATATGGGTTAGAAGTCAGTGGTAGTAGAGGTGAGTGGAAGTGGAGAACTGGATCTATGTATGTTTGTAACATGCTTAGCCCAGGTTCTTGTGGAGAGTAAGAATTTATAAAAATCTATTAGTCAAAATGAATTCAAGTGTATATGATTTTCAAGTTTACTCTGAATTATGACTCCTCTATCATGTCAAATCCAGATGTAATAGGATATTTAAGGCCTTCCTTTATTCAGGTTCATTTATTTTTCTCATTCCCCCAAAAACCTTCTAAGCTAAGAATTCACTATCAAACATTGAAAGAAGTCATCTAGCAGAAATCCAACTTCCAAATGCCAAATTGGCAACTCTCCTTTAAATCTACACTAATTATTTCCTCCTGAGACATGACTTAGCCCTGTCTCTCCTGCCCAAGGCTAATCATTTCCTTAATTCCGGATTTCAGCCTCTCTTGAACCCACCTGTTTATCCTTTCAATTATCATCTCTCTCTCTCTCTTTCTCTCCTCCTCCCTTCCTCCCTCCTTCCCCCCATCCCTGGTTTTCTGAACCCCTTTCTAATCTACTGACTCCTTCCCACAGCACTTAAATGTCTTCTGCTTTTCCCATGTGTAAAGAATCCCTAAATCTCCCCTCTTCTCTTCAGCACTGTCTGCAGTTTGAGAGTTTGTGCTCATCGTTTCCATATATTCATAGTCTCCATTTCCTAACTTCTCCTTATTTCTTTGACTTCCTACAATTTAATTTCTGCCTCCATTGCTCATTGGGAGCTGTTCTTCCCAAGGTCAACAATAATAACAACAACAACAAAGAAAATGAGTACTTCTTAGTCTATTTCTGCCTTGCCTTCTTATAAGTTTTTAACACTATTGAGCAATCTTCCATTATTTTTTTTTTTTCAGTGCTGTGGGTTTGAACCCAGGGCCTCGCAAATTCTAGGCATGGGGCTCCATGCCCCACTGACCACTGCTTTCTCTGAACTTCTCTATACCCTCATTGCAATACACTCGATGCTTACCCACATTGGCTTATCTTCCCAACAATATTATACACTATCATATTGAGTGTAAACCAAGAACTGTATTATTTTTCAGTCTATTTCAGATAAAAACAGTACTCATTTCCTCAAGAAATATTATTTTAGAGCCTACTTTGGCTCTTATACTATGTGTGGATTAATAAATATTTATGAATTTTGAAATAATATAGCCTACATGACATCTTATATATAGCCAATGGTGTTTCAAACATACACTTTATGAGGCACATTTTACTTTATTTTATTCTTATGGAAGAGAAGTCCAAAAAAGTTCTGCTAGATTTAAATTCTACAGACCTTATTGCCCATAGTTTCATAGCTTCTAGGTCTGTGCATACATTGCACATTTTTCAGTGTTTTGTTAAAAAATAATATTCAACAAATGGAAAGTATCTAAAGCAAAAAATGTTTCTTCCCTTCCCTGCCCATTTCTTTATGATCTCTTCCTCTATTTTTCTCTATGTTGCGCTTTACCATACTTAAAAGATGATTGTTATTTATAACCAACAACAGATGTTTAAATAATATCAATAATAAATATATAGAAAAGAATTATTTAAAGAAAATATGTTGGCCAGGCGCAGTGACGCACACCTGTAATTCCAGAGGCACGGGAGGTGGAGGCAGGAGGATGGCAAGTTCGAGACCAGAGGCAGTCTTGTAACTTATCGAGACCCTGTCTGAAAAGGTAAAAAAATTGGGCTGGGGGTGCAGCTCAGTGGTCCAGCACTTGTAGAACATGCAAGCGCAAGGCCCTGGGTTCAAACTCCAGTACCGCAAAAAGAAGAAAAAAGAAAAAGAAAAGAAAAGAAAAGAAAATATGCTAAAATATTAACAGTGGTTGGGCATTTTGTTTCTCTTTTTGATAAATGCTCATTAAGCTGGTTATAGGTGCATGCCTATAATCTCAGCACTAAGGAGGCTGAGGAAGGTAGGTCAAAAGTTCAAGGCCAGCTTGGGCTACAGCGTGAGACTCTGTCTCAAAATTAATTAATTACTGAGCATATATCACATGTATAATAATCACAATCTTTTGGGGTCCATTTCAAAATACACATTCTTTTTTCTGTCACTAGACTTTATATTTAATTAAGTCCCAGCCTTTGTGGGGTTTTCTCTTTTTCCCTTTCTTTCTTTCTTTCTTTCTTTCTTTCTTTTCCCAGAATTTTATTTGTTTGTTCCCTCCCTACTTTGGTTTGTTTTAGGGGAGGAAAGATGAGAAAATTAAGTGACTTACGATAATGAGGAGACTAGTTATAGACTTCACTTCGCATACACCTTTCTTAATCTTGAAGCCCCTCAAATAAAAGTGTATTGTATTCTTTTGCGTAAGTAGTTCACTGAGAAAAAAGCATCAGACTAAGTTATAACGTGGATGTGGAAGAACCTCTCAAGCACCTCAGATCTTTCTGGGTTTTTTTTCTGTTCTAAATTTTCAACTATTTATTTTCCAAAGGATGTGTATGTATTAGTCAACTTTTCATTACTATAACAAAATATTGGAGGCAGGTTATTTTATGAAGAAAAAATATTTCTTTAGCCCACAAGTTTTGGAAATTTGAGAACATAGCAGTGGCATCAGCTCAAGTCTGATGATGGTCTCCTCACTGGCAGAATCCCAAAGTGGCACAGGGCATCATTCCTTAAGAGACAGAGAGCACTCATGTATTTAGGTCTGCCTAACCTTTTCATTCTACTGCCAATGCATGTGGATATAGATAGGCTAAAGGACATTGGGGAGGAGATATACTGTATACATGGTGTATTTAAAAAATTATTCATGAATATATTCCACAATTCTTTATTCTTTGATGAGCAAAACACAAAGCTAGGCCAAAACATTTTTTTATTCAAGAGACAACCCAAGCACCATAGTGATAATATCAAAACTAAATATCCCAGTTGTTTAGCTGAATGCATTTTAAAGATCTTTGGACATCTCAAAAGGTATTTCCGTCAGTGAAAATCCAAAACTATTTTATCTGGGCCATCTTCATATTTGTTTATTTTGACTATGATGCATTGTAATGTGTTTTCTTCTCAATTTAAAATGTTAGGTAAGAACTAAATTCTGTATCCCATTTAAAATGGCCTGCAGCCATACCATTGTGGCTTCCAATCCCATCAGATCTCAGAAGCTAAGCATCTTTGGGCCTGGTTAGTACTTGGATGGGAGACCACCTGGGAATACTGTGTGCTACAGGCTTGGGAGATGGACCTGGCAGCCCACTCTCAAAAATAATGTGCCATTGAAACCCCTATGAATAGCAGAGAAGCACTGACAATAGTACTGGGTATAGCAGTGTTGGGTAGTATTCCATCTGTTGCGCATAGAGTAGCTATGAGTCAGACCGGACATGATGGCACCTAACAACAATAATAACTGTTAAAAATAAAGTTGGGCTTCTTTAGAAAATCACAAAATATTAACATAATATGAGTGATGATCTGCGCTTCTATCCAATGCGTTATAGAGTTTCAAAGTTTTCTTAATAAAACTTCCTTTTTGTTGTTCTGTTTTGTCCTGTTTTTTGAGATAGAGTCTCACTAGATAGTCCAGGCTGGCCTCAAACATCTTACCCTCCTGCCTCAGCCTCCAGAGTCGTGAGATTACAGGCATGGGCCACTATGTTTAAAGGCTAATACCAAATATTCTGTCATGTCTTTTTCTTCTGAACTCTCTCACTTACTCTCTCTCTCTCTCTCTCTCTCTCTCTTTCTCTTTGCCCTATAATTTGTTTTGTATGCACTAAATTTCTGTGTCTTTGAAGCCACTACCTACTTTAAAGGTTAGCCTGGGAAAGCATTTTATTTTGGAAGCCAAGAACTAAGCTGAGAGAGATAATCACAATTATATATGATAATGTGCAATAGTCTTCATTATAGCATAAATATGCCATGTATATACATCTTACCACTCTTATTTTCATCTCAGTCTGAAGGACTGTAATGTCTCTCTCCTTTCTCACATATAGCTCTGCTCAGTGAGGACAAAAGCATACAATATATAGAACTTTTTTAAATGTCTTATACTTAAAAGCTGAAAAGTAAAATTGTAGAAGTTTAAACTAACTTAGGACTGAGCTAGATGGGAAGATCTTGTCAACAAAAACAAACAAACAAACAAAAAACATTAATGGAATTTCAAAAGATATTCTTTGGAAAGTTTGGAAAGTCTCACTTTTATTCATTACACAATCAAAAGAATACTTTGTACTTGGATATGGTCTATAAATGTTTTAGTTTTTACCATTCCTTACAATCATCCAAATAGTAATAATCATAAGTTTAATGTACAAAAATATTTCACTATCCTAAACTAGTGAATATTATGCATTTTGACATTCATTAACTTAACAAATTTTTCTCAAGAGTCCATTGTATTTGAGGGTTATTGAGCTAAATATTGGGATACAGCAATGAATAAGAAGCAATCCTTTAAATGCAAATCGAAACTACCCTGAGATTCCATCTCACCCTAGTCAGAAAAAAAAAATTTTTTAATAGAAAATGCTGCTGAGAATGAAGGAATGTAAATCAGTACAGCCACAATGGAAAACAATATGGAAGTTCCTCAAAAAACTAAAAGTATCCAGCTATATGATTCCTGAGTATATACCTGAAGCATGCAATAAAAATACCTGCATACCCATGTTTATTGTAGCACTATTTACCATATTTATTGTAGCACTGTTTAGTGAATCAGCCTAGATGCCCACCAACAGATGAATGGATAAAGAAAATGTGGTATATATACACAATGGAGTATTATTCATCCATAAAGAAGAATGAAACCACATCATTTGCAAGACAACAGATGCAGCTGGAGATCATCATCTTAAACAAAATAAGCCAGACACAGACAGACAAGTAATACGTGTTTCCTCATATCTGTAGCTAGAATAAAAATAATAACTAAGACAACCTGAAAGTAGCAGAGGGACTATTGTTGTTGTTGTTATGGTTGTTAGGTGCTATCAAGTCAGTGTCCAAATCACAGTGACACTACAAACAACAGGTGACACAGTATTGTCAGGGCTTCTCTGCTATTCATAGGGGTTTCAATTTATTGGTTTTGGAGGAGGAAGAACTATTAGGAAAGGGTAAAGGGGTTTCAGGTGGGAGAGAAGAGGGTAAATGAGGATAGTAGGAAAGTGAATATGATCAAAGCTGATATGTACATTATGGAAATATCACAGTGAAGCCATTAATATGCACAATTAATTTGTGTTATATAATTTATAAAGAAGGAGTCCTTATTTTTAGTGAAATATCAGGAAGACAAATAAACCAATAATTTCAATATAATGTGGTAAGTGCTAAAATGGTCTTAAGTCTCTCTATGGGAATGGAATCTATTCATAGTAGCAGTTTTAAAATCTAGGGAAAAATTTTAAAGAGGAGATAGTAATCAAATTCAGATCACTTCTCTGTGGGTAGGGGGTCAGACCACTTCTCTGTGGGTAGGGGGGAAGAAGTATTTCCTTATCAGTGAACAATAAACTTGTATTGAGACAATGTTTATTTAATCAACAAGTAGGTGAAATAATGTTGCGTTTAAAGTAAGAAAAAAGAAGACTAAGAAGTAGATTAATATGAAGAGTAAAGAAAAATAATAAAGAAAACTTATTTCTTGTCTTAAAAAACACCCTCTAAAGTGACAGAACATGAAACAGAAGCACAAATTCACCTTCAATTGAGCCGGGTGCGGTGGCACATGCCTGTAATCACAGCGGCTCAGGAGGCAGAGGCAGGAAGATCACATTTTTGAGACCAGAGGCAGTCTGTGTAACGTAGTGAGACTCTGTCTCAAAAAGTTAAAAAAAAAAAAAGTTGGGCCAGGGGTGCAGCTCAGTTGTCCAGCACTTGCAGAGCATGCAGGCACGAGGCCCTGGGTTCAACCCCCAGTACCTCAAAAAAAAAAAAAAAAAATTCACCTTCAATCAAACTAGATGAAATCTGCAACACCCTCTCTAACAGGTTATAAATTTAGAAAGCAGCTGAAAAAGTTTTTTAAAAAGGAATATGACCTTAGCAGAAGGTTGTTGTTGTTGTTGTTGTTGTTAGGTGCCCTCGAGTCGGTATCCGACTCATAGCGACCCTCATAGGGTTTTCAATGGCTGAGTGCTTCAGGATTGCCTTGGGAGTGGATTGCCAGGCCCTTCTCCCATTTTTGCGGTGCTGGGAATCGAACTCGGGGCCTCAGACACTGCAGCGCAGCGCTCTACCCACTGAGCTAAATCCCAGCCCTAGCAGAAGGTAGAAAGTTCAAATTCATGCACATAAAAAAAAAAAAAAATACCCTGATGCAACTAATTTGTTGTTCAGGTCCCCTGAAAGTCTCAGTAATTGGAGATAGCAGGTACCTTCAGTACCCCCCCCCATGTGACTAAGTACCTAACTCTCAGCTGAAATGCGGAAAATGATTTTTTGTTTGTTTTTCACAAGAAAAATTGAACCTGAATTGTTTCAGAGGTGGGAAATAAGATACTAGATAATTCTGAAGTAACAGATAATTGCTGAGTGGTGATGGAGAGAAGATAAGACAAAACTTAGCAAATATATATACTGAACTATGAGCTAAACAGCTACTAGACCCACCTCACCCCAAAATGCCAGTTATCATATTTATAATCCCAAAGCATGAATGTGGAGAATTATTCATTAGGAACAGTAACCATCCTAAAAACACAACACATGGATCTTCCAGTCCAGTGGACAAACTTCCCCATCACAAAGAGTTTCCAAGCCTTATTGGCACAAAAATAGGCCTGAAGACATGTGGAACAGAATAGAAGATCCAGAAATACCTCAATACACTTATGGCCACCTAATTTTTGACAAAAGAGCAAAGCAAGTAAATTGGAAAAAGGATAGCCTTTTCAATAAACGGTGCTGGGAAACATGGATATCTACTTGCAGAAAAATGAAAATGACCCGCACCTCTCAATATGCATGAGAGTTAACTCAAAATGGATAAAAGACCTCAACATAAAACCAGAAACTTTAAAACTTATAGAAGATAGGCTAGGCAATATGCTCCAACATATAGGCATAGGAAAGTATTTACTTAATAGGACTCCAATTGCTCAAGAAATTGCAACAAGAAGAGATAAACGGAATTATGTGAAATTAAAAAGCTTCTGTACAGCAAAGGAAACAATTAGATTAACAGAGTCAAGGAAATCCCCACTGAATGAGAAAAAAATTTCACATCCTGTACATCAGACAGAGGTCTAATTACCAGAATTTATAAAGTACTTAAGAATAAAATACCCAAGAAAACAAATAACTCAATGACAGTTGGGCAAAGGAACAGACAGTTCTCAAATGAAAAGGCCCATAAAGCCATGAAACACATGAAAAAATGCTCAATATCCATAGCCATTAGGGAAATGCAAATCAAAACAACTCTGAGATTCTACCTTTCACCAGTAAGAATGGCCAAGATCAATAAAACAAATAACAACAAATGCTGGTGAGGTTGTGGAGAAAAGGGAACACTCTTACGCTGCTGATGGAGCTGTAAATTAGTCCAACCACTGTGGAAATCAATATGGAGGTACCTTAAAAAACTAAAAATAGATCTACTATATGACCCAGCTATAACACTATTGGGAATTTACCCAAAGGGAGGTGTGTCATCACACCACAGGGACACCTGCATCTCCATGTTCAATGCAGCACTTTTCACAATAGCAAGGATATGGAATCAAATAAGGCGCCCATCAACAGAAGAATAGATTTAAAAAAAAAAAACTATGGTACATATACATAATGGAATACTACTCAGCAATCAAAAAAAATGAAATAATGCCATTTGCAGCAAAATGGATGGAATTGGAGAAAATTATTTTAAGTGAACGAACATAAGCTCAGAAAGAGAAATACCACATGTTCTCACTCACATGTGGGAGCTGGATCAAAATTACAATAAGGAAAAAATCCTATGCAGAGTTCTGAATATAATTTAAAAAAAAGCTAAAGTTGACTTAGGGGAGAAGGGACAATTTGGGGACCCCAAAAGAAGGAGGGAGAGATCTAGCAAAAGGAGGAAATCCTGGGAGAGGAGGGGGGGAGAGGAGGAACAAGGAGGAAGGAGAAAAGGGGGAGGGGGTGACCTCAGGGTGAACAGCCCAACTTTAATAGTCCTGGAAATAATTACACCAATAATACCAAAGAATGGTAATAATACAGATGGGCTAGAAAATTCATGTAATAGTACTAACAATGTAAAAAGATAGTTTACTACAGAAAAAGTTTTGATCTTAAACATAATTGAGATCCAAGGGTATATAGAAAAATATTACCACAAAAAGACAAGCAAATGGAAGAGAGGTCTTTGGGAGGGGTGGGACAGGGGAGGAAGTACACAAGAGGGTAAGGGGAACTTATCTGTGTAATGCACAACAAAATGCATATGTGGAAATGCCACAATGAAATGCATGTCTGAATGAATCACATTAAGTTGTACATTAAAAATTTTCCAATAAAAAAAAGAAGAGCTTCCAAGCTGTTTACTGGTGTTGCGCTTCTGAATATGGGTTGGTCCTCAGAGAACATCAAAGGATAGCCCAGAGCATGAAAGAAAATGATATAACACACTGAAAATTGCTCTTCAGATAAAGCTAAATTGATACAGGGGAAAAAGAAAATGGTGAAGGAATTACAATTAGTATCCTTGATATATACGAGTTTTACTTTTGTGAAGGAAGATTAGGATTCTATGAAAATAAGAAAAATCATAAAACAAATAATTTTCAAAAATTGAAAATTACATCCCAAAAAAGGATTCAACAAGTGAGAAGTCCAGAAAAATCTACTAGAAAGTAGAATTAAAAGGCCAAAAACAATTATTAATAGAAAAGTAGAGAAGAAAATTGGAGAGTTGCTCCAACATGTCCCACATTAAGCAAATATCCAAAAATATTTAATAAGGAAAAGGGTAGGGAGAGAACTTAGAAAGAAAAGAAAGAAGAAAGAAAGAAGTGAGAAAGAAGGAAGGAAGGAAGGAAGAAAAGGAAGAAGGAAGGAAGGAAGGAAGGAAGGAAGGAAGGAAGGAAGGAAGGAAGAATGGGCGACCAAAGAGGAACATTTCCCAAAATGAATGAAAAAAAAGATCTACACAGAAAATGCCAACCAAAGCCAGGGGCACATTTGTAATCCCATTGATTCAGAATGCTGAGGCAGGAGGATCACTAATTCGAGATCAGAGGCAGCCTGTGCAACTTAATGAGATCCTGTCTCAAAAAAAATAAAATAAAGTAAAAAGGGGCGGAGGATGCAACTAATTCAGTAGCAGAGCACTTGCCTTGCATGTGCGAGGCCCAAGGTTCAATACCCCAATACTGGAAAACATGAAACAAACAAACAAAAAATCTAGAAGACAAAGACCATGTGCCTTGAATGTTCTTAGTGTTTTAATGAAGATGATTATTTATTTATTTATTTATTTATTTATTTATTTATTATGCACTACTAGGGGTTGAACCCAGGGCCTCATGCATCCTAGGCAAGTGTTCCACCTCTCAGTTGCATTCCCCCAGCCTCATTTTTATTTTTTGAGACAGGGTCTCCCTAAATTAGAAAGGCAGCCAGCCTCTCATCTCAAACTCACATTCGTCCTGTCTCAGCCTTCTGAGTAGCTCAGCTTATAAGAGTGTGCCATAGCACCTAGCAGATGATGATTTTAATCTTAAACTCAATCGCCATTCAAAACACTAATAATGTAAAATGAAAAATGACAAGTTTTTTTAAAAATATTCAAAATTTAAAACATTTACTTTTCTTTTAACTGTTTTTAGGAAGCTCTTAGAAAAATCCTGTACTAAAATATGTGATTAAACCAAGAAGACAAAATGCATAATTCCTGGGAAATTGAGGTCAAACATGAAAGAGATACACAGGAAATTCCAAAGTACAGGGCAAACCTAGAGGCATTGGTCCAAATTGGAGAAGGGTAGATAATTTCAAGAGTATAGTCTTCCTCTTAAAAATTAAATGAAAGACTATTTTGGCAGGCTCAAATTTTAGAAAATCCATTGAGAAGCATTTTATAGGACTATTGGAAGGGGTAGAAATCTTTGCTTCTGGGTCAAGTAAACCAAATAAATGAAAAAAATGTGAAGCGATGAGTAACACCAGAAAAACATTAAAAGGAGAGAAAGAAAAAGATCATACTCTTCAGCTAAGTAATGAAAAAAAATTTCCATAGCCATAAGAAAATCTTTACCTATGAATTTTTAAATTTGTGTTATAACTACATTGGACAGATGGAAAAGAGAATGGGATGGTTAAACTACTAAAATTTCTACCTACTTGAAAAGAAAGTAAATATAAAGTATTTCAACTAAGCCAGGCATAGTGGAACATGCCTATAATCCCAGTTTGAGAGCTTGAAGCAGGAGGATCTTGAGTTCAGGACAGCCTGGACTACACAGCAACACCCTGTCTGAAAAACAAAATCAATTAAATGAACCAGGAACTATCAGTACTCATACACTACTTAGAAATATATAAATAAACACTACAGAACCCTTTAAAATATTGAAAAGAATTACCATTAAGCAGCAGAAATAAGGACAAGGGAGCTAGGAAAGGAAATCCATGTTTTATTTGTTAAGCTTTTTTTTAAAAAAACTATGAACATGTTTTATAATAACAAAAGTTAAAGTTTCTAAATATAATAAGAAATTGTAAGTATACTTAATATAGTTTGACCATATAGTTATACCCAGAAAGCAGAAAACATCATAGCTACAACATCTATTTTCTGTCAGTTTCTGGGGCATGCTGGCCTTTCAACCACTACCTCATCTGTTAGTGAGTCACCAGGAATTGTGCAAACATGTTTCTCTTCAAGGATCCAGTCCCAGACCACGTACAAATCCACCCTGTTTAGAAAGTTCAATCTGATAAATGTTAAAAGTCTTAGGATATATAAGAAACTTATAAGTAGAATGAGGAGGAAACAAATGTACCTTTCTGTTGAAAGTACTACAGAGCATGTCTTTCTGGGTATATTGGTAAAGATGAACCACCCACAAAATGATTATTTTTCTCTTTAAAGATAGTCCTGCCTTGCCAAAGTATCCTCTGATCTCCCTGCAAGAAAATATTCCAAATATTTTGCATCAATTTCTAGTTAATCTTACATTTAAAAATTAATATCTGCCAGAAATCCCAGTAAATCAGTTACAAATATTGTTTCCTTTAATCTCTGTCATCTTGTAAAATAAACATTATATTGAAAGCCGGGCTCAGAGAAATTATGTAACTGTCCATGGTCACACAATTGGCATGGGACCTCTCCTGGAACTCCTAACCTCTCATTCAAAAGAAAGTAAGGACTTTTGTTTTGCTTTGCTTTGCTTTGACTTCTAATCAGTATTTAGTCATAAATTTTCCAAATACTATATATTCTCCTTTCTAATTCTCACCCATTCAAGTGTGTTAGAGGACTACAAGATCAGATGTGGTTTAGAATCACATGCAGGTTAGATTGTAGTTGAGAGACCGCTCTCGGAGCTCTGTGCTGTGAGTCCAATCCACACACAGTTATACTCCACATCTGATTTTGTAGCCCTCTAAAACTCTTGAAAGGGTGTGGATTAGAATCAATAATATATGGTATTTGTTGAGTAATCTAGATCTTTACTTTAATGTCAACAGAGATTAAATGTTCCTTTTACTCAGAGTTATTAAACCCAATTTGATGCACTTAGTTTGTTTATACCTCTCTACACCAATACACTCCCACGTCTGGCAGCTTGTTGTACCATGGGGGGCTTGTGTGTTGTTATGATGCTGAAAGCTATGCCACTGGTATTTCAGATACCAGCAGGACCACCCATGGTGGATGGGTTTCAGCTGAGCTCCCAGGCTAAGACAGAGTAGGAAGAGAGACCCAGCAGCCCACACCCAAAACAATTAGCCATTGAAACCCCTATGAATAGCAGAGAAGTATTGTCAGATATAGTGCCAGAGAATGGGCCCCACAGGCTAGAAGGCCTTCAAGAAATGACTGGGGGAGAGTTGCCTCCTCCAAGGAGAGTTGACCTTAATGATGGGAATAGAGTCAAGTCCCTGGGACCGCCTTTTGCTGATGTGGCACAATTCAAAATGAGAAAAAACACAGTGTCTGCATCATTGGGCTCAAATATAAAAAGATTGTGTGCATAGCACAACGTTGCGTGGTGTTTCGTCCTGTTGTGCACGTGGTTGCTATGAGGCAGATTTGACTCAATGGTACATGACAACAACAGCAACACAATCAAATGTAAAGAAGAAAAACACAGTTAAAGGAATTTTAAATTTTTAATAGATTCAGAACTGAAGCTTCTCCATGCTGTAGTATCTGGTGGACTGTGTAATGATATCTGAAACTTACTCTGAAATGCATCAAAAACTAAGATGGGCTGGTGACTGAGTAGAAGAACAGATGGCCAATATGTGATAAAACAAGAATAGTAAAACATTGATTGTAGAGTATATAGATGTTCACTGTAAAATTATTTCAATTTTTCTATTTGTTTGAAAACCTTCCTAACAAAATATTGAGAAAAATATAAATCATCTGAACTACACTGCCTTACAGAAATATGATGAGAGCTACAAATTTGTCATACAAAAAAAAAAATTTTTTTTTTCAGTACTGGAGGTTTAACCCAGGGCCTCACGCTTGCATGCTCTGCAAGTGTTGGCCTACTGAGCTGCACTCCCAGTCCATTTTGTTTTTTTACTTTTTTGAGACAGGATCTTGCTAAATTACACAGACTGCCTCTGGTCTTGAACTTGCAATCCTCCTGCTTCTGCCTCCCGAGCCGCTGGGATTACAGGCGTGCGCCACCGCACCCGGCTCATACAAAAAAATTTTTAATTTTCTGATAGCCACATTTAAAAGAGAAGTAGGTAAAATTAATAATATATTTTATTTAACCCAATATACTAAAATATTATTTTCAACAGGTAATCATAAAAATGAGATATTTTATATTCTTTTTTCATAATCAGTTTTCAAAATGTCCTCTGTGTTTTCCATTTAACAGCACATCTCACTTCAGACTAACCACATTTCATGTGCTAAACAGCTATGCGATCATTGGCAGGGCAATCTCAATATAAATACATTGACTATCATGCTCATAAATTTATTTTAAGCAACTGCATAAAGCAAATATAGTAAAATAAAGTATAATTTATAAGATAATTATAAAATTATAAAAATGATCACAACCATTTTACAGTAAATCTGTTGCAACAATTTTACAGTAAATCTGAGAGAGAAATAGAGAAAGGGAACAAGATTTGGTTGTGGATGAAATTACTTCAATGATGAAATTATTGCCTTTTCTAATTACGTTAGGTGTCACCTATTCCAGATATAGCTCTGCTATGGTTGAACATAATACAGCACGAAAATTCATATGTTGAACCTGAGAATTAATTTGATCTGATAATGTTGTGGTGGAGTCTTTAGGATGTGGTTAAGTCAGGAGGATTCTGCTTTCATGAAGAGGGAGAGCCCTTAAAAAGAACTAGAGGGAACTAGAGAGGTTTTGTTGTTGCTGTTTGTTGGTTTCATTTTGTTTTGTTTTGTTTTGGCCTTTCCCCTTTTATGTCACTGAAGTTGCAGCAAAAAAGCTCTTAGTAGACACCAAATGCTAGTGCCTTGATTTTGGGCTTCCCAACCTCCATAATTATAAGAAACAAATTTTTGTTCTTTATAAATTGTTCAGTCTATAGTACTTGTTGACAGCATCACAAATGGACTAAAGCAAGCTATAAAGAGCAAGAGTTCACTAGCAGGGATGACTAGTCAGTCCTTGAGTGACTACATGGAACAGAACATCCCCTATCTCTGAGTCCTATTGATCTACATTAAATCCCCAATGGGAAGAGAAAAACACCTTTAGGCTAAGCCACTGATTTGGAGATTAACTCATTATTTAATTTTACTTTTTTTTTTTTTTTTTTTTTTTTTGTAGTGCTGGGAATAAAACTCAAGACCTCATACATGCAAGGCAAACACTACCACTTCAACACAGGTCAGGACTAACTGGTTACTATTGCAAAACCTAGCCTCGCCTAGCTAATACAATGCCTGTAAACATACTCTTCTCTTAGAATAATATATTTTTTAGAATAAATAAAAATATGCTTTGAGGTTTGTATTTCCCCATGCAAAATGGATATAAAAATTCTGTGATAGTCAGTTTCATGACTAAAAAAATATTTTCCCCTCATCTTCCCCGCCTTACTTTTGGTTTCTCAAAAACATTATTGTGGGAAAAGCTTGGAGATTTCTTACCACAACTTGGGTAATTTCAGGCTTTATGTCTTTCAGTAAAAAATGGGTATAATGTAACACTACAAAGTTGTTATAAGAATAAAGAGAAATAATGTGTTTAACCCCCCACAGCATGTTGTAGGCAATAATTATTAGTTTTCTTTTTAGTTTTCTATCTTGAAATCAAAACTTTCAGATAAATATAGCATTACTTTAGTTTAAAACCATTTGATGGGGTATTTCCACGTGGATATATTCAAGAGAGGTATCCTTTGAAATTCAAAGTAAATAAAGCAATTAATCCTGGACATCAAGAGCATGGTTTATTTCACAAGTGGATCAACAGTGTCTACAGGGTTCTGCTACTTGTGAGTCCAACTGAGATTTGTAATAAAAATCATTTGTAATTTTTAACTCTTTTCTTTCCCTTATGATTCAGATCATTTATCTTTTACTCTGTTATAAAATTACATCTGCCTTACAACTATCTATTGATGATTTAGAATTGGTTTAGAGCAGACATTGCAAACTAAAATGCTAATGAGGGCACAAAACCACTTATGAAATATCACTCCCAAAAATTTTGAGACAATTTACAAGAAGTACAGATGATAAAATGATAAAATGATTTACAGATAAAATGATATCAGACATGTGCTTTAAAATGTAGCATTGGAAGGAAATGGAAGGATATAGATGAATCAAAACTGGAATAAAGCAATGATCATTGAAGCTATGAAATAGGGAAGTAAGGATTATTTTATAACTGTTATGCTGTTGTTGTTAGGTGCCGTCGAGTCAGTATCTGACTCGTAGTAACCCTATGTACAACAGGGGAAACACTATTGTCAGTGCTTCTCTGCTGTTCATAGGGTTTTCAATGGCAGATTGATTTTGGGGAGGGGGTTGCTGGGTCCGTTTCCCAAGACTATAGCACCTGGTGTTCCCAGGCGGTCTCCCATCCAAGTACTAACCAGGCCCAACCCTGCTTAGCTTCCAAGATCTGACGGGATCGGATGCCACAGGGCTATGGCTACAGGTGTATAACTGTTATATCTTTTGATATCTATGTTTGAAATTTTTCATAATAAAAAGGGTTTTAAAATTGAAAATAATCTGAAATAAAAACAACTGCAGAGTGTATTTAAGAAACATCTCAGTATTGTCTTAATTCTACTGAAGGCAAAACAAAATGAGTAAAGTCAGACGAAGGCAACTGTCTCTCAACCACTCAGGTGAGAATAGTGGGGATTGTGGGGTACTGGTAGAACAGTGCATGCTCATTGCAAGAGGCAAAAGTAACTGGGCACAAGGCTATGGATACTCTGCATGACAACATGGTTGGTAATGGTAGATATTTGATGTTTTCAGAAAAGATGTCAATTAAAATATATAAATGAAATATCTTCACACAAAATGTTGGCAGTTAATGCAAATTATCTTTTAAATCACTTTGTGGTCAAGTCCTACATAGATCAAACAAAACTTGGTATCTTACAACCTCTGGTTCACAATGAACCTTCTTGGCACCTTAATAACTAGTGTTCTCATTATCTATGGGGATGTAATTGTTGTTAGGTGCCATCAAGTTGGGTCTGACTCATAGCAACCCTATTACAACAAAACAAACATTCCTCAATGCTGCCATGCCAGGCACTATGTCGGTGCTTCTCTGCTAGTCATAGAGTTTTCAATAGCTAATTGTTTTGGGATTGTTTCAAGAGTGTGCTGCCAGGTCCTTCTCCCATTTTTGTGGTGCTGGGAATCGAACCCAGGGCCCCAGAGAGAGCAGAACAGCACTCTACTAATTGAGCTAAACTCTATGGGGATGTCAAAGGTCATAAAATGTCACCAGTACTTAAGCCTCACAGGACATTGCCAGGAGCTCCATCATTTGATTTATGTGCCTTTATTCCATCTCATGTCCAGTTTCTCTTTCTGTGCCCAGTCTCTCCAGATTGACTTTCGGCTGGAATGACTACTTGCACTTTCAACTCCAGATTCTCTACTGAGTACTATTAGTTAGATGTTTAGAGCCTCAGGGCCCTATCCAGTTTCATTTTCAGCAAAGATATATGTAACCTTCCATTCTCATTCAGTCCACCACACATTCAGCTTGTCCAGGAGGTATGTTTGGTAAGAAGTTGATTTGTAGTTATTTGAAATATTAACTAAAGTGACTTTACTAAATACAAAATGCAAATGTTCTCCTCATTCTCATTTCAGATTAGCTTTCTCCTGCCCTTCACTAAGCACTGAATCTCTTAGGGATGTATGTGCTGTTTTTTTACAGCTTATACCAAGTTGGAAAATCTGGCTGAGTTTAAACACATCTAACATTTAACCATAAAAATGATCCAGCCATTTCCTCTGCCCACATGTATGTATAATGATGTAATAAGCTCTCACATATCATTTCATTAGTACTTCCAATTTGTTTGCTGTTCCTTAGAGTGGACATGGTCATATAAACATTGATTTTTGTGAGGTTTAATTTGTCTAAATCCTTTATTTGTAATAAAACTCAGTGTACATGTGTTAGATGCTCAAAATGTCAGTTAAAAATTAGAGACATAAGTTTACAGTGATAGAGATAGCTACTATCAAGATGTTCTGAACTGTAGCTGGGTTCATTAGTGCAAAATTTAATAGAATTTCTTCCCTATAACTATATCTCCACCATCCCCATCTCTCATCCTTGCAATATGTACCTCAAATACAAAGTCACATTTTATGTGTTGGAGTTGTTGGGAGGGAAATGAGTTTGATCAGCATCTCTAGCACTTACCTATCTCTTAATTTTCTTTTTAATTTTCTTTTTACAGTGCTGGAGAACAAACCCAGGGCCTTGTACATACTAAGCAAACACTCTAATATTTTGATCATATATAAACAAAATGAATTTGAACCTCATATATAAAATATTCTTTATGATAAGAGAACATTTAAATTACTATTGTTGCCTCAACAAGTCAAAAAGAAATATTTAAAATTTGCATAAATTAGAAATCATTTACTCATTCTTCATTTCTCTCCTACCATCTCCTGTAGATTTGTATATAATTACTTGTCCTCTTCTAGCTCAAGTTGGTGGTCATTCTAATCCCCAGAGCTCAGCAATGAGGCTTAGTGCTCCAGCCTTGCCTCATAATGGAATGAAGCTGGGATATTCCTGTATATACCATACTACCTGCCCATCAGTATATCCTAATCAAGAGACAGTCTTAAAGCATATTTCAGAGTGGTTTTCATAGTCTACTTTTCTCTCCATTAAATCCTTCTTTTAAGTACTATAAAAAATATTCTTACACAAGAGTTTCTCCAAACATAACTGCAAAACAGAATCAATGAGAGACTCATTTTAAAAAAATAATCTTGATAATGTGGTGGTGGTGGCAGTGTGTATGTATATATTCTAGTACAATTACCTCATAATTTGTGTTGTTTTCTTATTTAAAAAAATACAATTTCTCCTTCTTTTGTTGTATAAAGCTAGAGAATAAAAATGTCTGCTTGACAAAATCCTTAGGAATGCAGCAATTTAACTATCTGCAGTTTCACTTTGTGCAGTTTCAGTTATTCACAGTCAACCGTGGACCTAAAATACCAAATGGAGCTGTGCGTGGTGATGCACACCTGTAATTTCAGCACCCAAGAGGCTGAGGCAGGAAGATTTTTAGTTTGAGGCTAGGCTGGGCTATATAGTGAAACTCTGTCTCAAAGAAACTTATATATGAAGTTGAAAATTCCAGAAAAACTTGTAAGTTTTAAATTGTGTACCATTCTGAGTAGCATGGTGAAATCTCATGCTATCCTGCTCTATCCCACCAAGCATGTAAATCATCCGTTTGTCCAGTGTTTCCACACTGTATGTGCTACCTGTCCATAAGTCACTCAGTAGCCATCTCAATTATCAGCTCAGTCATCTGTCAGGGGACTGCAGTACTTACATTCAAGTAGCCCTTACATGGTAGCCTAGCATTACTCACAATGACTCCTTCACTCATTTCACTTCATCCTATCACACAGGCATTATGTCATCATCTCATATCATCACAAAAAGAAGGTTGAGTACAGTACAATAACATATTGTGAGAGTGCACATTCATATAACTTTTATTATAGTATATTGCTATAATTGTTCTATTTTATCGTTAGTTATTGTTAATACCTTGCCATTCTTATTCTATAAATTAAACTTTATCATATGTATGAATTATAAGAAAAAACATAGTGTATGCATCTTCTACACTTCAGAACTTTCTGCAGTGTCCGATAGCCACTGGAGATTTCGGAATATATCCCCCTCAGATAAAAAGTGTCTACTGTAAATTAACGCTTGATGAGTACCTCTCTTAATTAAGCTAATAGGGAAAAATGTGCTTTTTTTCCAGGAAGATCTTTTCTAGCTTACAAAGTAATTCTTTTCTATTTTTATGATCTGATTCAAGGAAGGTATTTTTCCTGAATTTTGTCATCAGCTCCCTAATATTCATTTCAACTTGCCCCAATGGATAGTAGTACTACAGTTTCGGGATTTATTCTTAATTCAAGGGATGGCTCTGGTCCATCTAAGGATAATCCTTTTTCCCTTGTGATGCCTATTTCAGAAGGGACTGATTCTGGCCAGTCAGATACAAAGAGAAGCTTGCTGGATACTTCTAGGAGATGGAGCCTTCTTTACTCTTAAGAGGCAGCAATGGAAAAACTATTCTCTCTAGTTCCCATAGAAGAACTGTGAACTGGAATCATATTGCCCAGTCACTATTATACTCCCCCCCTCCCCCGCCTGCAACTGGCTCTTGCTATACAGCCCAAACCAGGCTGGTCTTGAACTCAAGATCCTCCTGCACTCACAGCCATCTTGGCATCAGGAAACATGACTGCTTGAGACAAATATGCTATTGATGATTTGAAGCTGAGAGAAAAGCAGAGACATATTGGTAGAACCATGGTAGAACTATGCCTACGTCCTACAGTTACATGAATGAATAAAACACTTCATTGTTTAGTCAGATTAAGTTTATATTCTAACCAAAAGCATCTTAACTGATAAAGCACAGTCTTTTTTCCCTCTCTATCTTCTCCGTACCTCACCCAAAACCAAAGCTATAAGGTAGGAGTTGGTTCTCCAAGAGCTGCAAGCAAGTTTCTGTCTCTCCTCTTGAGTTCTATAATGAAAAATGATGTTTTTATTATGTTTAAGTACATTATATATCGAGCTGGGATTTAGCGCAGTTGGTAGAGCCCTGCTCTGCAGTCTCTGAGGTTCCGAGTTCAATTCCCAGCACCACAAAAATGGGAGAAGGAACTGGCAATCCACTCCCAAGGCAATCCCGAGCCAGTCAGCCATTGAAAACCCTATGAGGGTCGCTATCAGTCAGATACTGACTCGACGGCACCTAACAACAACAACAACATTATATATCAGCATGCCTAAGTAGAGGTATGGTGCAGCTTTTATAAATTGTTTGTTTGAATGAAAAGTTTACACAAATGATAACATGTTTTCCACTGGAAAGGAAGAGATAAATAAAGGTGATCAAGTCACTCCATAAAGAATGTACAAAAGGTTATCTCATCCTCAGTAGATTACTCATTGAATATTATCTTAGCAGTGAACATTTATCCCAAACATACAAAATAAATATTCAGACAAACTAAGAAGTTGTTAAAAAAAAATTAAGAAGTTGAGAGTTCTTACTAGTCATTTCCACAAAAATAACTTGGGCTCATTAAAATTACTACATGAAACTATTTCTTCTATTTTAACTGCTGCATCCTCCTCCTGTATATAAATACCCCAAAATAGAAAGACAACTCCGTTCCTATTACAATTAATGTCATTGCTGGCCCTTCCTCATTTGAATTTCTCCTACGATATGCCCATGGCAAGGGTTAATTCCAGTGAACTCTTATGACAAATTTAATCTGACATTCAAAATTCCTCCCCACCATCAGCTTCTCATTCCTAGCTTGTAGTCCTTAAACTGTTTATGGGCAAATATCTCGGAGGGAAGATAACACAGTAATAGAGAAATTCGAGTCATGACAAGTTGCAAATTTTCATGTGTATTCTAAGCCAGCAAAATACAATTTCAATATCAAAGTCTTGTCAAAATGTATCATCCACACTAAAGGCAGAAAAATCACCATTAGAAAAGCCATAAGCAAAGCCTTCCAATGTTTTTTGGATATCAGAAACATTCCAAAAAGTAATATAATGATATAAAGATGCAGTTTCTGCAAAAATGTCAAATGCTGACATTTAAGAGGAAAAATACTCAGAAAAACTGTAGGTAGTTTTGGCACCTCCATGATACAAACATGTGTTGTCACAGGCTGCAAGGGAAGTTTATAATCTTCAATTCAGAAATTGAATCTTCAATTCAGGAATGCCACAAACACAGCCTTCAAAAGGAAAACTGGAAATGGAAGAATGGAAGCTTTTAAATGCGCAAGACAGAAAAGGAGGACCTGGGTACCACCAGGTTTCCATTTAGAAACTACTAGGGATGCACTAGGGTCCTAAATCTTTATTTTTTCACTTACTGGATACTAGAGATTTGCTCATGTTTATGGGCATGGGGCTGGGGTTGGGATAGCCCTAAAGCTATTAACTTTTCAGAATATTTACAAGCAGGGCACATGGAAAGCATGAGGTTGGAGTGAGGCAATTAACAGCTAATGTGCTAAACAAATTGCATAGCTAACGAAAGGTCCTTGAGGCTTCAGTTGCAGCACAAACTCCACACATGCTTCTGTGACCTCTGTGATCAAGATGGACCAGAAAATAATTCTGACCTTTTATTTCTCCAGGCTTAACAATGAATGAGTAAAAGATTTAATTTGGATCATTAATTTCTCCCTAAAGATAAGAGGAAGAGTTTTATTATTGAAAGTTGAAGTGGACTTATATTGCTACCCTTGTCTTATATCATTCATTTAGGTGCATTGCTTAGTCTCCAATAAATTATATTGCAAGGAATTGTTAGGCAAAATTTAAGAAAGGAAATCAAATAAGTAGTGAATTCTTTAGCAGTGTGTGTGTGTGTGTGTGTGTGTGTGTGTGTAATGTTAAAGATAGAACCATAGGATATGTTTTCTCAACCTCAGTACTATTGACATTTTGAACCAATAATTCCGTTGTAGGAGAATGTCTTGTGCATTGTGCCATGCTTAACAGCAACCCTGAACTTTATCCTATTCCCATTTGTGACAATCAAAAATGTCTCTGACATTACCAAATATCCCTTGTTGTTGTTAGGTGCTGTTAAGTCGGTGTCCAACTCATAGCGACCCTACAGACAACAGGCGAAACACCATTGTCATGCTTCTCTGCTATTCATAGGGTTTTCAATGGCTGATTGCTTTTTGGGAGTGGGTTGCCAGGTCCTTCTCCCAAGCCTACAGCACCTAGTGTCCCCAGGAGGTCTCCCATCTAGGTACTAACCAGTCCCTACTCTGCTTAGCTTCCGTGATCTGATGGGATCAGATGCCACAGTGGTATGGCTGCAGGCAAATATCCTTTAGGGGACAAAAATCTCCACTGGTGGAGAACCTCTAAACCAACAGATAGCATGTCTCCTGAGTAAAGTTAATTACTACCAATCAGAGTCTGACTCATTTTAGAGATCTTTGTTTGCTTATTTGTTTGTTTCTTGTGGCAGGGTCTCCCTCTGTGGCCCAGGCTGGCCTTAAAGTCTCCATACTTTTGCATCTGCCTCCACAGTGCTGGAATTGCAGGCATTGGTTACCATACCTGGATTCATTTTAGATTGTTTTTAACATCAAAGCCTGAACTGTTTATCAAAATATGCAGAAAAAGTAGTGCTTTTCTAGGAGCAGCTTCAGTAAGAGGGGAGCAAGATTCCCCTGAGTATTCCTGATCTCTCTCCCAAGGGAAACTCCCATGAACATAGTTAACACATAGTTAAACCCAGCAAGGGAACAAAACCAAGAACAATTTCCTCTTTCCCCATGTACTTCTGCCCAGACCTGTAGAATAGGAATTGAGGAAAAATGACTGATTTATCTCATTGGAGAATAGGGACCAAGTAGTACAGTTCCCTGAATTGTCTGACAATGTAAGTCTAAGAATCTGTGGGTGGGAGGGGGGATCCCTCTCACTCTTACAATTCATAACTCCTTAAGGAATTTCAGGTGTCTGTCCCCCAGCCTTGGAATTGGTTATTTCCAATGAGGAAAGTAGTACTGTTCCATTTAACTAGAAACTGAGATAAGAAGAACCCTAGCAATGAACCAAAAAGGCAAAGAAGGTTAGTCCGTGAGGAAAAATAATTCCTATCATCACAAGAATCTGGGTGATAATTTTCTTATTCTTTCCCTATTTTGAAACAAAGATTTGAGTCATAGCTACCATCATGACCCTCCATGACTATAACCTTTGCCAAATGGCTCCTTTTCAACGTGGCTCCAGTAATACTATCTCATTCCCCTTGCCACTTCAAACCCAGCTTGCCACAATTGCTAGTCCTTTCCTGTGCTCTAAAATCCCCACTCAGAGTAAAAGCCAAAGCTGTTCAGTGAGCTACAAGGACATTACTAGTTGTATGTTGGTTATAACCATTTCCTCTAGGATATTTCTGACCTGTACAGACCTCTTTAGTGTTTTTAAACATGCCCAGAATCCTCTGTTCTCGGAGTGTCTGCACTTACTCTTCTTGTTGTCGTCATTGTTGTTGTTGTTGTTGTTGTTAGGTGCCATGGAGTCTGGTCCAACTCATAGCGACCCTACGTACAATAGAACAAAACATTCCCTAACACTATGCCATGCCTGGCACTATGTCAGTGCTTCTCTGCTATTCATAAAGTTTTCAATGGCTGTTTGTTTAAGGATTGCTTCTGGAGTGGGCTGCCACATCCTTCTCCCACTTTTGCAGTGCTGGAGATCAAACTGAGGGCCTCAGAGAAGGCAGAACAGCACTCTACCAACTGAACTAAACCCTGGACCCACACTTACTCTTGGCTGTGCCTGAAATGCTAGTTCCCCATGACTGGGATTTGCATCAATTTAATACAGTAGAGAAGAAAGATAAGAGTGATGGATTAAGCAAGTGGTATGGATGTAGGAAAGATTCTGCAAAAAATGATAATTATTAAGCCTGAGGATGGCTTTGCCTGGGTTCAATAATTGAATATATATTTTAATATGTTTGGAATTTCCCATAATAAAAAATTTAAAAGAATCAAGGAATGTTGTTGTGTTGTTGTTGTTAGGTGCCTTCGAGTCGGTATCCGACTCATAGCAACCCTCATAGGGTTTTCAGTGGCTGACTATCAAGGAATCAAGGAATAGGACCCAGGGAATGTACTTTTTAGCAGATCTCTGATGTGATCCTCATGTACTAAGTTGTTTGAGAACCTTTGTTCCAGAACCTGTGAATCTTCCTTATTGCTCTATATATTTAGGGTACTGCACGTAGCTTTCATCATAGTTTCCCTTCATTTCTCCTTATAATTGCCTACACGATAACTTCTCATCACTAGTCCCCGCTACATTATTAGAAGCTTTTCCTTTCTGATTTCCACCTAGGTATTTTGTTTATTTGGTGCTAGGGATTGAACCCAGTCCACTTTGAGGTGTTTTTTTTTTTTTTTCCTTTTTTTTCACATGCTATGTAGGAGCTCCTTACCCTCTTTAATAAGCTGGATAGTTTTCCCTAACACTTTTGCCAGTGCCATCTGCAAGTAGCTCAGCTGACATTCTGCTCCCACATAATTATGCAGTGCCTCCGGCAACAAGATAAACATGGAACATACCCTTCAGGTCACTGAGGGCACTCACTCTGTGCTTGTACACAGTTCTGAGTTTACGGAAGATCTGCAGCTTTTGAGCCTCCCCCTGGAAATTATCTTATTAAATTATCCCAACAGAAGACCCATTTTCCCTGAAATTTTTCATTTGAATTTGCTGATATTTAGGAAGTTAGAGACCTCTGGGAATCAGGAGGGCTACCATTGGCCTGTCACTCATTGCAAACAGCCCACCATTATTCTACTAAGGTGTGGATAATGAAAATAATTTGTATCAGCTAAGTGTCAGCCAGGCCACCTCAGCAAGTACCATACACACACAGACACCCTGGAGCCAAGTATCCCAAACACTGGCACCTCTCCTTTCCTGGTCAGAGAATTAATAATATGAATTTTAATGTGGATAAATGCTAAATCCCACAAACATCTATCACCCAGATACAAAGATGAAATACCGATTCTTTAAAAAAAGGAATCTATAAAAAGAGGTAAGAGACTACATTTAAAAGCTAGTAAATCTTAGACTACATGAAGATAGCATAGTCTTTAGAACAAAAGGGATATATATTCCATTGTTCTCAGGGCATGTGATACTTGAGTCCAACTTTTGAAATACTTGCTGAGGCTCACCACCAGACAGCCAGGAAACATCAGTAAAAACAATCAGGAGGGAAGGAATCTGGAAATCATTTCTTAGGACAAAAACTTTTTTTATATAAAAGAGGGACAACTTTGGGTCAAATAGCTAGCCTCAAATGTTTGAAGAGCAGAAACATAAAAATGTACCTATGAAGTGCAAAGCACATAGTAAGATCCAAAAAAAAATACAGGACTGAGGGTGTAGCTCAATTGGTACAGCGCTTGTCTGGCTTGACTCAGAGTATAGTTCAGTGATAGCATGTGCAAGGCCTGGGGTTTAATCCCCAGCACCACACACACGTGTGCATACACACATACACAAGAACTTTCTAACAAAGATGTTAACTACATTGTTGTTATTGTTAGGTGCCGTCAAGTCAGTATCCGACTCATAGTGACCCTCATAGGGTTTTCAATGGCTGAGTGCTTTGGGATTTCCTTGGGAGTGGATTGCCAGGTCCTTCTCCCATTTTTGCGGTGCTGGGAATTGAACTCTGGGCCTCAGAGACTGCAGCGCAGCTCTCTACCCACTGAGCTAAATCCCAGCCCGTTAACTACATATGTATATGTATATATATATATACTTGCATATATATGTATATATGTGTATATATGCATATATACATATATATGTATGTGTATATATATATGTATACACACTTGCACAAAATGGCCTCTTTATCACCAAAAATATGCAAGCATTTAGGAGCTGCATTAAAGAAAAATAGTCTAACCTAAGAGAAAGACAATGGGCTCCAACAGTACTGAATTCCAATATTGACTCAGTGACACTACCAAGGTCATCTTGGAGAAGTCATTTACTTCTCTGAGTCTCATTTCCATATATATAAAATTGGATAATATGATTCTAGATTGTTGTAAAGATTACACATATTACCTGTCAATCATTTGCCCCTTGTTATTATAATTATATTTTAAATTATTATAATTTTTAACAATGTAAAGATGAAATTTTTGAAGAAACTAGCTCCAAATTTCTCTAGAATTTCAAGATTTTATGAACCTAGATTTGCTGAGATCCTGGTTGAAAGATATATAACTTTGTTTAAATGCAGTTGCTTTTCTACATCACAAGAGTTCCTTTGCCCCTGTAATAGTCTGGGGTCTCCAAAGAAACAGAACCTATAAGATTTGTGCACATATGTATATATGTCTGTATGTTTACATTCACACACTCACAGACACATTTATTTCAAGACCTGATTCATACAGTTAGGGTGCTAGCAAGTCTGAAAGTTGCAAGGCAAGCTAGTAGGCCAGAAACCTAGGGAAGAGTTGATGTTGTAGTCTCCAGCCCAAAGACAGTCTGAAGGCCAAATCCCTATTTCTCAGGATATCTCAGTCTTTTTTTATATATAATGGGCTTCTACTGATTAGATGAGGCCCACCCATATTTTAGAGGACAATCTGCTTTAATCCTATTGAGTGTGTGTGTCTGTGTGTGTATGTATGGTATTAGCAATTGAACCCAGGGCCTTGTGCATGCTATCACTGAGCTATACTCCCAGTCCTTTACTGATTTAAATGTTAATCATACCTAAAATCATATCTAAAATTTTCACAGAAACATCTAGAGTGGTATTTGATCAAATCTAAGTATCATAGCCTAGCCATGCTGAGATATTAAGTTAACCATTAACATCATCATTGTCTCCTTAAATGAATGACACTGGTGTCAGATGATGCTGTCTTCTAACTGATATTATATAGCAACCCTGCCTGTGTCATACAACTTGAAAGATTTCCTCTCTAGATATTCCAACACTTCCGTTGGTCAACTAGGTTTTTGCAGCTTCTCACTATATAACTTTATTCCATCTTCTATTATGTCTTCCTCAGACAATAATGTTTAAAGATTTACTAGAGTTTGCCTTCAAAGGCGGCTTCCTTTTACCATTCTCTATAATCGCCTGAGCTTCACTCCCCAGGGATGTGTGTCACCATTAACTTCTCTGAAAAAGAGTGAATGATCAATATGATGATCTGAGGAAAGTCGATTTATATACAAACTCTATCATCTTGACTCCCCCACATCTGAGTTCATATACCTGGAGTCCTATAAAAGACCAAAAAGGAAAGGATTGTTTTACTGGAGTGTCCTGCTTTGTTTCTCTGTGCAATTGAACTGAGCTTCTGGAAAGAGGGGAGAGGACTGGCTTATTTCAGCCTCATGTTATTCTCTACGTTATAGGCATAGTTCTGTGCCAAATGAAATATCTGGAGTACAGACACTTTAAATATTTCCATTTCAACTATTTTCCATTTTTTTCAGTGTGTTAAAGGCTATTTTTAAAGAATATTTATGTTCCGGATATACATATTGAAATGTCTACTGAGAAAATGGGAAAATGTGTGGGGTAATGGTTGACCATTATAAAATGTTTGACCATTTTATAATACAATGTTATAAAAATATTTCCATGTGGCATTCTGATATTTTATTAGCATTGAAAAAGGGAAACAGGCAAATATGTTTTACTGGCTACTTGATCCTTAAAGCTACAGTCAGTGCAGGTCAGTTTACATTTCAAGAGCTAAGTAATCATAATTATGAATATTGCATTTGTCTCTAGACTCATGCTTACATCTATTATTTCCCAGGCTGCTATGTTTGGGGAGGAGGACAGATATTTTCAATAGAAGCATAAATTCTGAGCATTTGGAGTTCAGCAAGTAACTGTATAGAACAATTCAATGTTTCATCTCACAAAATAATTTTCAACACTCCTTAAACGTTTACTATGAGAACTAACAAAATGTAGTCATTTGTTGGGAGATACTCTGGGATTTGGACAGGACTGTTGTTTACTACAGCTACCATCATTTTAATAGCTGATTCTGCCTTGCTCCTCATTAACTTCAGCATAGTTCTCCACTGGGCCTCAGGGAACCTTAAGAAGCATGCAGAAGAAAAAAAGGTCCTTGTTGTTTCTTTCTATTATCAAATTGTAAGGGTAAAGAAGAGTGAATTTCCATTAGTGACTCTCCTCTATGATCAACGACAACAGGGGAAAAAGTCACATATATCCATGTAGACAAGAGTACAGAAAGCCTGACTTCTAAAAAAAATTTTTTTATGTATAAGTTAACAGCCTGCTTTCTCAGAACTTCGACTAAGGTCTTGTCATTGCAGGTCATTCTTATTGCATTTTTCTATTTGAGGTAAGTGATTGAAAATAAGTCAACTGTATATCACTTCAGAAAAATCCACATCTATGCCATCACAAAATTTTAAATAACATTTTCTTCACTAACAATTTTTTTCTTAAACTAGATTTTAAATGTCATCTATTGTATGAAAACAATTTCAAATCTTCTCTCTCACATATATAGCTTCTGATGAACTAATAGTTTTCTACTTTCATCTTGCTATTTATAATTCACTGATGTTTCCTACCAAGAATCTATGATTTAATCCACAAAATTCAAATCAACTAGCTCAGTCCATTGCCTGCTTTAATGTCATATTCAATCATAGACATATTTTCTGGGCACACATTCAAAATTATGAATAAATAAGACCCTCCAAGGCTTTCAGGTAGTAACCTGAAATCTTTCTTTTTATTTTAAAATACTCTAGACATATTGCCAAAGAAGTATGTGTAGATTTTATAAAAATCATTCTTAGCCTCATTTTTTCAATGAGTTAGAAAAATAATTTGGAAATTTATTATACTTGTTTTCCTCCATTTACTATGTCATCAACAATGACTGCACATTCTTTGACTTACAGTAAAGAATTTGGCTGTCTAGACACAACAAAATAAGAACCCAAAGTTTATTTCAAATAAATCACTAACTTGTGTTGGCCAACAATGAACAGAAAGATTTTTTTCTAGCCCTTTTGCCCCACTTTATTGATGGAGTTTAGAATGTAAAAAACATGTTTGTTTCATGTTTTCACTTCTCTCTTTTCCATTCTATCAATAAAGATTCTTTAAAGGAGTCAAGTGCCATGTCACACACCTGTAATCCCAGGAACTTGGGAAGCCGAGGCAGGAGGATCATGAATTCAAGGCCAGAAACAGTCTGTGTAATTTAGAGACACCCTGTCTCAAAGTCAAAAAAAAAAAAAAAAGAGAGAGAAAGAGAGTGAAGGTGTAGCTCAGTGGTAGAGCACTTGCTTAGCATGTGTGAGGCCCTGGGTTCAACCACTAGCACTGGGGAGAAAAAAAGAAAAGATTATTTAAGAAGAGAAACTACCAAAAGAATATTGAGTTTGGCCTAAATTGTCTTATACCAAATATATTCTCTTTAGAAAAATTTATATATAATAAAGATACAAACTTTGCTGAATAAATCTAGAAGAAAGAAATGTACCCTGTTCCCCTGACCTTCATTTAGAAGGCCTCAGTCTGTACTCATATTAACAATATCACTGCCCATTTAAGGTAGAAAAACTTCAGAGCTAGTGCATGGCCTCTTTAATGGATACAGAAACCAATGACTAAATGGAAAGAATGTTTAGCAACTTAGTGCTCCATAGGCTCCATTGACCTCTCCCAGATCTCTTCCTTTACAAACCTGAATGGCCTGATAATACTTTTGTCCCAGAATTGAAAACACAGCAAAGTTCATGGATAGTTTTATATGAGAGAAAAGGACTAATTTTAATATATGTGTAGCTAAATCATTTGTCTACTAGTGTCTCCTTAAAGAACAAAGCCCTAGCCAGACATGGTGACGCACACCTCTTATCCCAATGAATCAGGAGGCTGAGGCAGAAGGATCCTGGGTTCAAGGCCAAAGGCAGCTTGCATAACTTCGTGTGAGACCCTGTCTCAAGATAAAAACAAATTTTTAAAATGGGTTTGAGGTGCAGCTCAGTGGTAGAGCATTTGCAGATTATGTGCAAGGCCCTGGGTTCAACCTCCAAGTGCCAAAGGTGGTGAGGAACAGCAAAGTCCTCAAAATTCAGATCTTTAGCCATTCTTTTTAGTAAAAATTATTGAACACATGTAATTTTTGTGGTTAGCCATGACAGGAAAGACAGAAGCATGCTGTATCATTTATCTAAAGGGATTTAAAATCTTTATGGAGATTCTGTAAAATGGAGTACTCCTAAATACCAGTTCTGTAGGCCATGTGTGGTGGTGCACCCCATAATCCAAGAGACTTGGAAGGCAGAGGCAGAAGGATCACAAGTTCAAGGCCAGAGACAGCATGCATAATTTAGCGGGACCTTGTCTCAAGGTAAAAAATAAAAAAGGGATTGGGAGTGCAGCTCAGTGGTAGAGCACTTGCAAAGCATGGGTGAGGCCCTGAGTTCAGCCCAGCAGTACTGGAAAAAAACCCTAATTTTGTGATGCTCTATTGATTTTGTTTGTTAACACAACATCGAACTCCTTAAATCTACACACACCAGGAGAGACTTGTAGCTTCATATGCAACAGATTATTCCCATATTCTCATTGCAAGCAACTCAGGAAGGTAGTGAGGATTTGTTTCCATAATGGTTACTGATATTTTTAGTGGTAGCTCTGCTGTACTAAACTCTAAAGTTACATGATCTCCTCAACATGATTTTTTTTTTAGTATCAAAACTCATAAATCACCAGGCATTGTGTTGCATGAGTATAATCCCAGCACTCAGGATGCTAAATCAAGTTGGATCTCAAGGACAGCCTGGGCTACATTCAAGACGTTATTTCAGGGGAGGAAAAAAAAGCCACTGCAGAGGTTTCATGGGAAAATCATCCTTAAACACACACACACACACACTCCAGAGCATGAAAGGGTATGATTATTTAGCAGACTGTCTTATGCCCCTATAATATTGCTTTGAGATTTCAGGTCTTGAAATTTTTTATTTTTAAAATTGCTCCAAATTTTGCCTTTGATAGTATAATGTGTCCCTGATTTAATATAAATATTACGTCTCAAAAAAACTAAGACGTGACTCAAAGTGATATCACAAGAAGGTACGTGCCTTACGGCTTCATAACCACAGAAACATGGGTCATGGGCACCTAGTTTGAGAGTCTGGAACTGCAAGATGTACATATTAACAAAGTCAAGCTGAGCTATAATAGAATCTGCATAACCGTCAATCCCAGTTTCATGAGACATCTGTCTAATTTAGGCCAAATATACCTCAGGCCTGGAAATGAGACAAACAAGCTGTGTTAGGTATTCCAAAAGGAAAGAAATAAGTGGGATTTGGGGCAGACAGATGCCTAAATATCAGGGTATTCATTCTCTTGTTCATCCACTCTCTCCTGAAGTCCATGCACTGAAATAAGTAACTACCTAGTAACATAAACGTGGATTAATTACAGTTTCTAAGCAAAGAAGTACACAAACTAGTGGAATAAAATAGCCCACCTAAACTGGATATTATAAATCAAAGTAAGAAGTAAAGAGAGAAAGAAAGAGAAAGAGAGGCAGACAGAGAGAATGAGAGCTCTGGAATGAGGAAGTAGCAGGAACTAAGGCAGTAGTAATAGCATAAACTGAAAATCCTATCAATGTTGCCTCTTCTATTGTCTTAAGAGATTTAAGAATTGTTTTACATTTCTGAAACGTGCTCCAAGGCCCAGAAATAAATGTGAAAGGTGCAGGTGTATTACTTTCTCCAAACTCACACTTAGATGTGAGGAAGTAATACTTGGCTTACAGTCAGTCACTTCTAAAGCTATTCTCATGAATAACTGACTGATTCTAACAGGATAATAATAAATTTGTTGATTTTAAAGACATATATCAACTTCACTAAGCTGTTTTCCATGAAGGTAGTGTCAGGTAATGGAAATCTTTCTCCAAACAGTATGCTTTCTGTTACCAAATTGGGTGAAAGAACAGGCTTGAGTGATCAAGTGTGGACCCCACACACACTCTCAAATCAACATGATAGATATTGGAGAGAAGTAGAAGTATTCCTGCTCCTCTATATCCATAAGCAATGACTTTAGGACTCATAGGGATACCAAACTCTGGGATGCTCAAGTCCTTTATACAAAATGGTAAAGTATTTGTATATATCCTAACACATCCTCCTGTATACTTCAATAATTTCTAGATTACTTATAACCTAATACAATGTAAATGCTATGTGAACAGTTGTTATACTGTATTGCTAAGGGAATAATAACAAGGAAAACAGGTATATGAGTATTCAGTACACATGCAAGGCTTTTTTTCCCAAATATTTTCAATCCACAATTGGTTGAATCCACAAGTGCACATCCCCCATACCAAGGAGAAGAGCTATAGTCAAGAAACAGTTTCATTCTGTCACCAAGCAACTGGCTTGGGTCATTTTGCTCTACCTGGATAGAAATCATGGGTAGTAAGGAGAAGCTCTTCAAGTGCTGGTCTTTGGCAGCACCTGTTTCCCTGAGCATTTGATGGGAATGAGCAGTGACAGCAGTGGGGAAGAGCAGCAACAAGTGGCACCTTCTAGTGCTACAGTAGTTATGTAGGCCAAGAAGGTCAGGATTCCTCAGCCCTCAACAGCAGGTAGTATTGCAGCTTCTAGGCAGGACTGTATATTAGAATTCCTCAGTACTAGACAGTGACCAGAGTTTCAGCTCCCGGACATAGGGTGTCTGAGACCCTTGGTCTTAAAGAATTGCCAACTCCCTGGAATTCTTCCAGTGACCAGGACCTGCAGTATCTCTTTGCTGGCTCTTTATACCCTTTTCTCTTTCTTCTACCATCCCTCTTCTTCCTGCCATGGTGGCTGCCTCAAACTGTTCAGCTACCTCTTATTACTATGGCACTATCACTGTTGCTGCTGTTTGGAAGGCAGCAATCATAGCCTGATGCTGCTGCTGCTTCTGGGTCAGTGGTCTTGCAGGCTCACTCCTTCTTTAGTTCTCAAGCAGTCAGTCATTTAGTTCCTTCTGCAGCTCATAATTCTAGTTGCTCTGCTGTCTTTGCCACTGCTGCTCTACTGTTTCTGCTGTCCCTCACCACTGCCCTCTGTGCTGCTGTCTCTACTGCTTTTTTCTTCATGTTACCAGCTCAGCCCACACTACTAAAAATAGGAAAAGACCACTCAAAAGAAGCCTTTTATTGGGCTTGATGTTGCAACATCAGGGTGCAGCACAGGAAGGTGTCTCCTGGCTAGCTCACTTAAGTAAGCTGAACAGCCTTCTTATACAGCCAGCAGGCGGGTTGTTTGACCAATTACAGTTAATCTATCATGCAAATAGAGATTTGTGTTTGCACCAATCACAGCATAGTCCTTTTTGCCCAATCCCAACAGTTTCTTTTGCACCAAACACAGTAAGTCCTTCTGCTGGGACACCAGAAGACATGCTCCCTCTCTAGCCTGGGTTGGTCATAGGGTCATCTAGAGTTCATTGAGGCAAGTAATAGCAAAAATTCCAGTGCAAACCCAAACTATTTAAAGCAGCCATGGCTGGGGCTTCATGTTCAGGAGCTGGAGTTTTGCTACAGGGGCAATCATCATGTGGCTTCCTTAAGGCATCTATGAAGTGTTCTGAACCACTGGTATTGGGGTAAAAGTGGTTCAACTGGCTACTTGGCTGAGAGTTCTTTACTGAAAGCAGTCAGGAAGTAAGAGAGAGTCTAACAGCTGCCAACTGGAAAATCAAGTCACCCCATCTCCCAACATTAGTACTTCCTTGCAGAAAAATAAGCAGAAGGAGCACTGGCAGTAAGAATTAAAAAAAAAACTTATCATTTACACCAATATTGATTTAAATCGAACAAAAACAATATAGCATGCTCAACATCCCAAGAATAGGTGAGTTCCCCTGATCTGTCCTCATTCTACTAACTTCAATAAGTCAGTATGTAATGAAGAAGAAAATAAAGGGCAAGGAGTAGAATTTTGTGGGGACTGAGAAAAGGATTTGACAAATTTCAGTTTTGAAAATTTGAATTTGGGATGCTTTGAAAACAAACAAAATGATGTGTAAATCATTCTAGTGGATTTATAAACCTGGAAGTCAGGAGTGAGATTTGAACTAGAGGTTTTTATTTGGGGTTTTTCAGAATATAAATAATGACAGAAGCTGTGAGTGAGAATAAAGATTACTTTGTTTACATAATTGCCTATAAAAATTTTTCCATGTTATCCAAGCAATTCAAACTATAAGCTTCATGCAACCTTTACTGTCACATAAATAAACTTAGCTGATAAAATCAATAGATAATCTTAGAAAATTATGCAGTTACCATGAAAAAAAAATTCTTAGGGACACTGAGTACAATAGGAGTGAAGAAGAACAAAGTCACCACCTTAAGGAAAGCAGCCTATTTATGGATGGATTGAAGAGGAGAAACCAACAAAGAAGTCTGAAGACAAGTGGCCTGAAAATCAAGAGAAAGATCACAAGAGTGCTTCTCTTAGAAATCAATGAAAAAAGTTGTTTTTTAGAAGGAGGAAGTGATTAAGTGTCAAATTCTTTTAAGGGTCAAGCAAATAAGTCAAAGGGTTACCAAAGGCCACGGATGCCATTTGGGATCTTGATGAAAGGAGGGCAATAGTTGAGAAGGAAGCAAATTGTGTGACTGAGAAGCCAGCAGGAGGTTAAGAAGCAAAGAAAAAACATATGGGTAACTTGCTCAAGCATTCAGGTTTTTAAAAGCCAAAGGACAGTAGCCAAGAAGAGACATAAAATGCAGGGAGGACTGTTGGTTTGATATGAATGCTTTTTGTTTATTTTTTTTTTTATATCACACATTTGAATGCAGTGAGTGAGAAAGAGCACATAAGAATAGGAGAGGGCACACAACAGAAAAGGATGGCAATTCTCAGTTCCGGTGCAAGGAGAGAAAAAGAGGGGAGGCGGCCAATCTTCATTAAAACCAAAGAAAGCAGGGAAGCAGGGCAGGGTCACGTAGCAGTGTTCAAGTGTGGTGCTGCAATATGGAGAGAATTTTTCTCTGAGGGTATCTATTATCATCAGGTTCCTCTGCAGACAAGGAGGTGAGAGGTGGCTGAAGTCACAGGATTGAGGGAAATAAATAGATTTTTTAAATCACCATAATGAAGTACAGAAGGACAAACTTGTTCAGGAAATAGAAAATTGTCCACCAGCATTCAGACTTCAATTGATGCAGCTAACCTTAAAATTAACCAGCATTAGCCATCCTGGAGTCCTTTTGTTTCATTCTGTTTTCTTGTTTGAATTTTTTTGTAGTCATACTTTGAAGTACAGAAAGAAATATGGAGAATTCAGGTTCACTACTTTCTCCAACATCAAATCTAGGTTTGAAGGGGTAATGTCTGGCTTATTTCAATAAGACCAAGGCAAAAGCCTTCTTTATGAATAACTCATTTATTGCAAAAGAGACCATCCACTTTTGGCCCTTTTCGAGATTCCTCTCAGCCAGGCACAGTGGCTCATCCCTGTAATCCCCATAACTCCAGAGGTAGAGACAGGATAATCACAGGTTCCAGATCAGAGGCAGTCTGCATAATTTAGAGACATCTAGTCTCAAGATAAAAAAATAAAAAATATATAAATGGGCTGGTGGGGGGGGCATCCCAGTGTAAAGCATTTGCAAAGGATGTGCAAGACCCTGGGTTCAAATCCAAAGTACCAATAAAGAAAGAAAGAAGAAAGAAAGAAAGTAAGTAAGTAAGTTAGTTAGTTCATCTCAATTGAATCAAGTTGGTTCTTCCTGAAGGCAGTGTCAACATCACAGAAGTTTTGCCCTAAGTAGCTACCTCAGCGACCAAGTGGGTTAAGGGATAAGATCTGAATAACCAAGTTACCCTTTGTGCTTCCACTTTTAAGGGACCTGAGATATAGCATCATATATAAACATATGTGGATGTCTACTTATATATACACATGCAGAGTTCAATCCCACTTGTTGAAGAATAAGGGGAATGAGTTCTGAGCACTAAATCAGTCACAAGAATAATTATATGTTTTATCTGTTATGCAAAGTCAGAGAACAAGGAGCTAGTCTCCTTGAGAGAATAAGGAATTTGACATGATACTGCTGACCAAATTTTCCTGAATTCTTACTACTTAAGGGACATTGGTCTGAGAGGTTGAGTGGAATTTACAAGAAGGAATTAAATGGCTTCAAATGTGGATTGAAAGGTTGCAGAGTCAGGCAGATTACAAAACAAGGCTTTGTAATCTTAGAAGAGCTCCCTCACAGCCTCCATGCCTTCATCACATACTCAGAGCATTTGTGTGGTATTACCAAAATGATGGGTGCTATAACTAATATACGTGAGTTAAAAGGAAATGCTGTGGTCATGAATGAATATGCCATGATGAAATGAAAAGGAAGAATGGCAAGACCAAAGAAAAAGAGGGGTTAGAAATTCAAGAAATTTTCAAATAAAAATTTCATACATGAATAACAGCAGAGGAAAAGGGCAGAAGGATATAGAAATACTAATTGTTCTTACTCATTATTCTTAAGTATAATATAATGTCAGTATCAACAATGACTCTTTCCTTTCTCCAAATCTATAAATCAAGGGTCCCCACCTCAGCCCACAGGGCATGAACCAGGTACTGGTCCATGGCCTACTGAGCAAGGGCTGAACACAGGAGGTAAACAGGGAATCAAATGAAGCTTCATCTGTATTTACAGCCACTCCTTATCACTCACATTACTGCCTGAACTCGGAATCAAATGAAGCTTCATCTGTATTTACAACTACTCCCTATCATTCACATTACTGCCTGAACCCTGCCTCTGGTCCATGGGAAAAATTATGTTCCACAAAACCAGTCCCTGGTGCCAAAAAGTTGGAGACCACAGGTATAGTCATCTCTTGATTCCTTTCTGACTAGGACTGACCATGGCCTTCCCTCTGCATCTTCGTGGAAGCCAATTTGAGCAAGAATCCTGCTAAGTCAGTTTAGTGAAACTTCCATGCCCTTTGGTATCTAACTACCCTCAGTGCCTTGTCACCCTGATTTGCCTTCTTCAATGATCCTACCAGGTCTGTTTAGATAAAACCTCTTATCCTCAATGTTTCCTTTAGCAGTTTTCCACCGACTGATTCCTACTCTGCTCCTTGATCATAAACACACACTTGTCCTCGTTGGAGTCAGAGTGGGTTCAGTCTACTCCCCATTGCAAAACCTTCTTTCAGTCATCCCTATATCATGGTCTCCTCTGCATAAAGTTTGCAACAATAGTCAGCTCATGTGTCACTGTGACAGAGAAACTGACTGAAACAAACCTTTGTAAGAAATGATTTATTGAGGCTCACAGTTACAGGATGTCAGTCCATAATGGCAAGAGGCACAGTGGCAGGGTAGGTGGTAGCAGCTTCTGGCACAGAACCTCACATGTTGGCAATCAGGACTCAAAGATAGCTGGCTAGAACTGGAGGTCCAGGGTGAACTCCAAAGACCCATACCGACTGACACACTTCCACAAAGCTAGACCCCACCTCCCGCAGTTTTGTAGCCTCCATGAACAGTGACACCAGGTGGGGACCAAAGGTTCAAACACATGACTTTTGGGGGACACTTTACATTCAAATCATAACACTGGAATTATAAGAGTCATAATAATGTTTTATTCAACAGTATATGCAATATAATGTAGGAATATGGGGGAGAGGAACATATCTGGGATTCTTATTGTCAGGTGCAGTCAAGTTGGGTCCAACCCATAGCAACCATATGTACAACAGAAGGGAAAACTTCTCACACTCCTCAACACTGTGCCATGCCTAGTGCTATGTCAGTGCTTCTCTGCTACTCATAGGAGTTTTGATGGCTGATTGTTTCAGGATTGCTTCAGGAGTGGACTGCTATGTCCTTCTCCCATTTGTGTAGTGCTTGGGATCAAACCCAAAGCCTCAGAGAAAGCAGAGTAGCACTCTATAAACTGAGCTAAACCCTAGCCCTGTATGGGATAGAGGATAAAAAGAAAATAGCTGTGAACAATGGGAGTCAAGCATAACCTTCAACAGGAAGCAATCAGAGAGCAACATTAGCATGTAGGAAACTGGTAGAAGTCTAATAGAGGTGTAGGTGAGCAACATTTCAGACACAACAGATGAATCTACAGCATTAGCTCTTTAAATACTGTATGCTGAGTTTTTACTCTCAAAATATATTTTCTTCTGTTTTATTAAAAATTGTTTAAATTGTGACTGGGGATGTATTCACTGGTACAGCACTTGCCTGGCATGCACGGAGTCCTGGGTTCAATTCTTCAATCTCTGGCAACACACACACACACACACACACACACACACACACACACACTCACAAAAGAAAACTTCAAGTTATCAAAACTATCAAATGAAAGAGAGTCATACAGAATTATATAATGCAAAAACAAGAAAAATTATGTGCTATTAAGTAAGTTACCAAAACAATAGCTTTTCTGCTATAGGTTTTATTTAATGTTTAAAAAACTCGAAACTGTGAATACACATCATCACATACATTATATGCCTTTTAAACTTTTTATGAAAACAAGAACATCCCTTAGCTCTGGAAAAGGTGCTGCCTGGGGAATACGGAAACTTTCAAACTTAACTGCCTGAAGTTACATTTGAATTAATACAGAGGTCAGCAAACATGTTTTGTAAAGGCTCACACAGTGAAGATTTTAGGTGCTATAGGCCAGAGAGTGTTTACTGCAATTATTCAACTCTACTGTTGGTAGCTCAAAAATGACTATAAATAATTTATAATTAAATGGATATGTCGCTGTGTTCCAATGAAACTTTATTTATAAAAATAAGTAGCCCACTGGCTAGCTCATGATTAGTGTGGGAGTTTATAAATTAATTAATGCTGTGTAATCCAGATGTAATACAGGTTAATTAACAAACCAAAAATTTATAGAACATGTTTCAATCTGCAATCATTCTGTTTAAGTATTTAGTATAACTTATGAAATGTAAACTTCATAGGAGTAAAGATTTTTCTTTGTCTACCATTGTGCATCTAGGACTTAGAAAGACCTGGCATATACTATGTACTATGCATATTTATTTAACTAATGCATAAATGAAACTATTTTTCAATCAGCTATTTTTTTCACCAAATGACAATAAATGAAACTTCTTTTCCAAGAAGTCTATTATCTGAAATCAAATTTTCCTATTAAAAATCTCTAAGTGTTAACATATTTTTTCTATCTATATATCTAAATAAACATCCTGCCCAAAAATACCTGTCATGTATCCTAGTGAAAGGATAAGCTGTCTGTATTTTAAGTCAATATTAAATAACTAATTTTCTTGTAGGACAAGAGTAAAAGTTCTTTTTTCTGTGTTTCTTCTTTATTACTAGTTTGAAACATGCCTTCATCCCAAATACAGTTTCTTTCTCCTTACATTCCTATTGTAACAATGCTACTTTTTTTTTTGAGGCTACATAGATGATTCTGCCTATCAGAGAACAGGTCAGGACAAAAATGAAAGTTTTAATATATTCATATTCACAGGCATTTTTAAAACAGGATATATATCTGGCCAGTGGTTCAGCTAGCCAACCCTCAATGAAGTATAACCAGACTGCCCTACTGTCCTGGCTCTTCTGACCATCAATCTAAGGCCCTTTCTTTCCAGAGGTCCCATGCCCAAGGTAACCCCATCTCTGCAGGATTCTGACAGGGTCCAGGCTGTGAACAGGAGCTATTCTTCAGGTCCTTGTATGGATCTATGTGTGACAGCAGGGGAAGTGGGTGCTTGACAAAGAACACATGAATATCTTGCCACTGGTCAATCTCCCTGGATATAGGCAGATTGAATGTAAAGACCATGTCCAATAATTATGTAGATGGGCTTGCATGAGCTCCCCATCAGCGTCCACCAAAATCACTCAACTTTGCCGAGTCTGCTGCTGACTCCCACTTCTCCACAAGCTCGTGCCTACACTACATCTCCCCTACAGTGGGTGCACACACACACACGCTGGCACAAACACACACACACACCCTTCAGGGCACACTGTATTTGGTTGTTCTTTCCTAAGTCATTCAGCCCTTCAGAAGGAGGCATTTTTAGTTATTTCTATTTTCTTTCTAGTCTTGGTAATAACATAAATAGTGCTTTTCTCCCCAAGAGTGTTTCCTATTTATTTATTTATTTATTTATGCAGTGCGGGGGGGGGGGGGGGGGGGTGGTATGAGCCCAGGGTCTCAAACATGCTAGGCAAGTATTTTATCACTCAGCTGCACCCCTAGCCCTTGACCTTTCCTTTTGATACTCAAGATACTCAGGAGATTGTCTGAAGGCAAAAAACTAAAACAAAACAAAAACATCTCTGAATATTAACTTTGTTTCTCTTTACATTCCTACTTTTATTAGTGGCTTAAAACACATTTTCTGCCTCGAAAAGCAATAACAACAATAACAAAAAGTATTTTCTTCTTTCATTCCCACTGTAACTTTCTGAGGCTACATGGCTGATTCTGCTATCAGATTAAAAAGGTCAAAAAGAAAAGGAAGAATTTAATAGTTTTGTATGCTTAATAGAAGCAAAAATCCTTTCTGTGGCCTACAGGTCCCTCCAAGATCTGTTTCTCTAGCCAGGCATTGTGGCACAGGCCTCTAATCACAGTGACTTGGGAGGCTGAGGCAGGAGGATTGTGATTTTGAGACCAGAGGCAGCTGTGTAACTTTTCGAGAGCCTGTCTCAAAATAAAAAAATTAAAAGGGGGTTGAATATGCAGCTCAGTAGTGGAGCACTTGCCTACCATGCCTGAGACTCTGGGTTCAACCCCCCCTGAGTGCTGAAAAACAAAATCTGTTTTTCTCATTTCCTCTTACTCTGCCCTCTGCTCACTGCACTACAGCCACGTAGCCTTCTTCCTTTTTTGTCAAAATTGCCAAACACATGCTCACCTCAGGGCGTTCATACCTACTGTGGCCTCTGCTTAGGATTCCTTTCCCACAGACCTATGCTACCTCTTTCACTCCTTTACCTCTTTATCCAAAAGTCATTTTCTCAGCAGAAACTTCTCTTGCCATTTTATCCAAAGTTACAGACTCTTCTACCATCACATATTGTGCCATTTTTCCCTAACTAGCTAATGTATCCTTTATCACATTTGGTTTATATTGTTTATTGTTAGTCTCTTCTCCCAGAATGTAGTTCCCATGAGGGCCAAATTTTATTTTATTGTTGCATTCTCAGACCCTAGAACAGTGCCTAACATAATTGAAGGCACTCCAAAGTACTTATTGAATGAATGCATGAGTGAGGGAATGCTTGATTTGTCTTAAAGGTAGAGATAGATGATATGGTCTATTAAACTATTTACTAAAATCAAGAAGGAGGCAATAGTTTAAAGCATGGCTTCTGAGGACATTTACTGTGCTCTCTCCAACAGATTAAACACCCTTACATTTTGTAGGTAGTTTCAAAGCAGAAAGTACATGATGTTGCAGCAACAGTGGTCATAAAAATACACAGTATTTCTTTATATTTTGCACACAACATCCTGATTATTTCCTAGCACAATAGCCCATCAATACAAATGAGTTCACACCATATATGATAGGCATTACCTTACCCTCTGGAATGAAACTGACAAGACCAAACACATAGGGAGACAATCATTTACTATAAGAATTCTTCCATGATTATAAGATACCCTGACTCATCTCCGGAATAGAGCAAATCATTTGACAAGAGATCTGATAAAGCTTCTCTTGTGTGAGGTGTTTCTGCTATTCCAATGCATTAATCATCTAACCACGGTGTCAGGCTTTTGACACAGACATTTGGAATGTAGAAGAATGTTTTGTAATAACAAACTTCTCAAGGGACACAGGCCCAAATATCCTAGGGTTTTGCTGTTATGAAATTGTGCCTCAGGTTATCAAGGTCATGCTCAGCTGTATCAGAGCTTCAAGGATGTGAGATCAGCATTTTGAAATAGCTTGCCAGTATACACTGTGATTATTGGATTTTCACTATCTCTGTCCTTCTAGCAGAATTGAAATGAGCACAAGTGCCCTTCAATTTGAACTTTAATATGGTACAAAAATAAATGAATAAAAAATAAAAGCAAATTCTGTTGTTGAACTAGAACCAATACACTAACAGTGGGAGACAATCACAGCCATGAAGCTACCATGGTGTCATCTGTACATGCAGTAGATGCAACAACAAATATATGAACTTCCTTATTGCAATCAGACTGATGTAGACCTCTCTCCTTTGTTTATCTTCCTGTCACATATAAATCTTCAGGTACAAACAACTTGCAAAAGTAACAACTCTCCTACTGGACATATTGAATTCTATAATAACCACAAACAGTATATTGTGCAAAGTGAGTTGACCAAAAATGGCTGGAGTGTACTGGTAAACTGACTCTTGAAGGGTTCCAATTTTGCGGTAAATTATACTATAATAATTTAATCTATATTTTTGTTTTGCTTTCTAAACAAATCTTTATTTCTAGTATCCTTGGAAAAGAATTTAACTGCCTCCAGGAGAAGTATTTTATGCCCAGATAACAGTCCTATATTGATTAAAACTAATGTATCTAATATAAATTGGGAGAAGGACCTGACAATCCACTCCCAAAAAACAATCAACCATTAAAAATCCCATGGATAGCAGAGAAGCACTAACAATACAATTTCTCCTGTTTTATGTAGGGTCTCTATGAGTCAGACACTGACTTCATGGCACCTAACAAAAATAACAACAATCTAATATAAAAACACATATGTATCTATGATGTTCATAGACCTTAGATGCCCTAAAAATACCCAGAAATAAAAGACACAGATTCTATCTGTGGCTAACACATAATTTGGGGAATATATGAAAAGATGTGTTTAGTAATGAATATTAAATTAATAAGTATGGATAGAGTTCAAAACAGGAAGAAAGTTTTCAGAGTAGGGACTTAAGGTAAGCCATATATGTGATACTGTTATTATTTGTACCATTTAAGATTTTTTTCAAGAATTTAAAGAATCTGGAGACAAATACGTCTTATCTGATGAAAGTAAATGGCTAGATTACTATTAGGTATATAATTTTTTAATAATGAGTTTTTAGATTTTTGTATTTGATATTTATTAATATAGTATATGAGGCTTCCCACAATCAAGTCATAAAGAAATTACATAGTATAATGAATAAATATTCAAAGTGATGTAACAATGGAACAATTTATATAAAAGAACACAAATAAAACTATTATAGCTCTCCTTTTTTAAGTTAGACATCTTGTAGATATCATCTTTAATCCTTTCAACAGTTCTGGAAGATAGGATTCCTATCTCTGTTCTGAAATGGAAACATTTAAGTTCAGTAATAGCAAATGACATAGCCAAGCTCACGAGACTAGTAACTGGAAAATCAAAATTTATTCCAAGACCACTTTGCTGTTAAATCTCTGAGGCTTGGGAAGAAACATTTTTATTGAACAATTAGGGGTCGTACATCCTGCTCACCAGAATTAGTTCTAAATTTCCTTTCAGAGAGGGAGGGTAAGGGTGAAGAGGGTCATGAACGGGTAAGGAGGAAGTGAACATGAGCACTGTACAATGAAATGCACGTATGGAAATGCCATAATGAGACCCACTAAATTGTACACTAAAAATTACTAATAAAAAATTTAAAAAATAAAAATAAATTTACTTTCAGAAACAGTGGCTCTTATTTTGTAACCTTGTTGACCCCATGACACATGCAGTTTGTAAGAGAACCATGTAGTCATCAAAAGTATAGACTGACACTTGTACTTTCAACATTTAGGAAGAAGAGGTAGGAAAATTGTTCATTCAAGACCAACCTGGACTATATGGTGAGTTCCAGGCCACCATGAGCTACATAATGAGACCCTGTCGCACAATAAAAGAAGAAGGAGGAGGAGGAGGAAGACCAAAACAGAACAAAAGCAATAACAACAAAACATGTAGACTGGCATCGAAAAATACTTTAAAAACAATTCAATGTATTTTTGTTGTTGTTGTTGTTGTATATTTGTTTTCGAGAATTTGTTATGTGCCCCATGCTAGTCATAAACTCAGATTCTCCTGCCTCAGCCTCTAAAGTGTTGGATTTACAGTGTGCACCATGGTACCCAGCTCCTGCCATGAAGCTCCTGCCATGACATTTTAATATTGAATGGATGCTTCTGTACTGTAGCCTTTGAGGGATCACAAACCTTTATACAGGTTGATTATCCCTTATCTGCCTGCAGCAGTAGCCCTGTGGCATCTGATCCTGTCAGATCTTGGAAGCTAAGCAGGGTCAGGCCTGGTTATTACCTGGATGGGAGACCACCTGCGAACACCAGAAGCTGTAGGCTTGGGAGAAGGACCTGGCAACCCCCTCCCAAAAATCAATCTGCCATTGGAAACCCTATGAACAGCAGAGAAGCACTGACAGTAGTGTTTCCCCTGTTGTACAGAGGGTCGCTATGAGTCGGATACCGACTCGACGGCACCTAACAACAACAACATCCCTTATCTAAAATGTTTGAGACCAGAAGTGTTTTCAGATTTTGGATTTTTTTTCAGATGTTGGAATATTTGTATATACATAATAGATATTTTGGGGATGGGGCCCCAATTTAGCCACAAAATTAATTCATGTTTCATATACACCTTATACGTGTAACCTGAAGATAATTTTATACAATAATTTTAATAGTTTTATGTAGGAAACAAAATTTCATGGCATGGAATTTTTCACCTGTGGCATCATGTAGGCACCCAAAACTTTTCAGATTTTGGAGCATTTGAGATTTCAAATTTCAGGTAAGGGATGTTCAGTTTCTAATAGCTAAAATACTCCTATACCCTCCAAACTCAAGATCCAGTTTTCACATCCTCAGCGTCAATATCACCCATGCTGAAAATGCATGGTTTAGAACAGGGTTACTTAAATTCAGCACTATTCACATTTGAGGCCAGATAGGCTATGGAACACTGTCTTACATTCTTTGGAGTATTGTCTCAAACCATCAAATGTTTATCCAATACTTGGTGTGGAATCTACCCCATAAATGCAATAGCACCCCCAGTCATGACAATCAAAAATGAAACAAAAAATGTCTCCAGACATTGTCAAATGGCACGTAGGGGGTAAAATTGCCCTTGGTTACAAACATTAGTTCATCCAAAAAGAGAGATAAATGTCCAAATGTCCTAGAGTTAAAAGAAAAATGTTTTCATATGTATACAATAAAACCTTTTTTACTTCATCATGTTCCATTATTAAAGGCTATAAACAACATAATTTACTATGCTTAGAAGGATTCAAGTAGGCTGGGGTCATAGTTCAGTCATAGAGTACTCGCCTTGCATGCCTGAAGCCCTGGGTTTGAGCCCCAGCACTAGGGGTGGAGGGTGGGGTTTTTAAAAGAGGAGTGTGTTAAAAGGATACAAGTTTCTTTATGAGGATTATAATAGAAGGTATAGAAATCACTTTACCATAAGAAAGAAAGTGAAATATTACAACAGAAATGGAAAGTAATATTAGTTAATTCATTCAACATACATCTTAAAGATTCAGAGAGCCACCACTGGGTGATAGTTTACTGGCCCTGGATTCTAATTTTTTCTCATACCTAAGCCTCCATTAAAACTGTAATGAAAGGATTTTTTAAGCCAAAATGATGAAATGGTAGGGAGAATGAGAATTTGAATAAGTAGAAATCAGATGGAAGAGTAATATCTGATTTAACAGAACTAAGAAAGCCAAACCCATGGCAATAAGAGGAAATAGCCAAGAACTAACACAAGTTGCATGGAAGGATCGTTAAATGCTCAGGAATTAGAAGTATGAGTTTACCTCTGGACAGGAAGTGATGGGGACAGAGCTACAAAGCAAAATATATAAAAGCAATTAGATCTCTTAAACCTCTACTCCTCAATAACTGGCACTCCCTTTCTCTAACAGGAGCTCAAAGATTCATTCTCAAAAGACAATGAAACACAAGGCATCTCTGAGATATAGAAAGCTCAAGTGAGGCAAGGAGTTGTGGTGCATGTCTGTAATCCCAGCACTCAATCAGCAGAGGCAGGAGGAT
>VMDO01011749.1:0-65345 GCA_007922755.1 Pedetes capensis
GGATGAGTGGGGGGTGGTGGACGAGGTGGGTGGGTAATTGAAGACAAGACATTGATGTTGTTTCCTCCGAGATCTAGACTGTGCCGCCTCTGCCCCAGCCCAAACTCCATCCTAGAACTCAAATTGACCTCCTCAGGGTATAAACGGCCTTGTAGCCTCCCTGACAGCTCAGTTAGCACAGCCTTGGCCGCCCCTGGGATTGCAGAGCTCACTGCCTCCCACGACAGCCCCTGCCCTTCTGGGACAGAGCAGTCTCAGACCTTCTTCCTCAGGAGCTCAAACTTGCCCCTCTGACACCTCTGTGTTGGTCCCGGCACTGCGTTCAGGCTGCAGAGCCAGCCACACCTCGCCAGTGCGACCCTGTTTAGTTCCCAGGACTTGACTCTCGGGGCATAGGGTTTTGGGTGGGACAGGTACCAAGTGACCCTCACATCTGGCTGCTGATGGAACAATAGGCTGGGGTGGAGGGGGAGGAGGCAGGGAGACGTCAGGGGGCTGCCGGGGCCACCCAGGGAGATGGAATGGGGCCTAGACGGGAGGCCCAGAGGAGGCCGGCAGCAGGTAGGGGTGCTGTTGCCCAGAGTGCTGGCAGCGGCTGAGCCCCAGGAAGCCCCGTCGCCATCTTCCTTGTCACGATGGCTGCCCCGCCCTGCCCCACAGCATCCCGCAGCCTCCCCAGCACTGGCGCAGAACGCCAGGCCTGAGGCAAGCAGGCGGCTGGGGGCTCTTTGGACACCAGGGTGGGCTCTTTATTCCACACGGTGGCGAATGCCCAGCTCGTGCCCAGGCTGCCACCTGCAGCCGAGACCCAGAGGTCCCCACCCCTGGGCCACAGGGTCAGAGCAGGCTGCTGTAGAGGGCAGCCTTCCTCTGGCCAGGGAAGAATAGGAGTGAGGCGAGAGACCCAGGCCGGGGCCCCCAGCGCGCCCCATTCCAGGGTCAGAGGTGACCAGCCGGGGCAAGGGGTGCTGCAGGAGAGCACAGAGCCCACTCCACCCACCAGCCCAGGGGTAAGGGCAGCCCCCACGCCGAGCTCAGCTCTCTTCCCTGCCTGCCCCTGGCTCCTCTTCCAGACAAAATCTAGGGCTGCAGGCCTCTCTCTTCCCCAACAGACCACATTCCTCTCTGTCACTTCCTACAGACTAGGCAGCTGCTTGAGCCACTGCGTGGTGGACCTGAGCCCAGGCTGGGTCCCTGCCCCCGCACCTCAGGTTCTGCCGCATGACCCCTGCTGCTGAGGCAGACAGGGGCCTGGCTGAAGGACTCCCCGGAGCCCCGGGAGCCCTGAGTGATCCAGGTGCCAGCTTAGCAGGGTCTTCTCCCAGAGGGGCGGGTGCAGGAAGGCGGGGCAGGCTGGGGCCATCCTGCTCCCCCTGGGCCAGAATCCCAGACCCCACCTCAGAGCCCCAGTGTGTCTGACTGGCTCCAACTGGCCCAAGCCGCCCAGGTGCCCAGGGAGGCCTGTGCCCCTTCTGTGTGACCCAGGTAGAGCCTCTGCCCTGGCCACCCTCGATTTCTCTTTCTAGAAAATGGGCACAATTGATGGCTTGAGCCCACACTCCTAAGATCCTTTGCTGGTTGAGTGTGGGCTCAATATGGACCCCAGCTGTTCTCTCAGAGCCAAGTCCAGTAGTCACCCCAACACTGGCTGTGCCTGGGCCTCCTTCCCTCCTTTCTGTCTCCATTGCCATCCCTGGGCCTGCTGCCCCAGGCCCCCAGCCAGGCCTCCCTTCCCTGGGGTTAGTCCTTTTCTGCTTCCAAGCCCCAGCCCTGGGGCCACCATTCTGGGGCTGCCCACCCCCGTGGTCTTGGTGCCCTATCCACTAATATTGCTGAGTGCCAAGGACACAAGCGGCATCTAGCACTGGGGTTCCTTGCCTAGTGGGGCGATTTGTACCCGATACAGAGTGTAAAACCAAAGCTGTAAGTAGCTGGCCCCTCCCAATGTTTGTGGGTGCTCAAGGCCTGGGGCGGGGGAAGGACGGAAGCAGGAGGAGGCAGAGGAGGGCACTGTCTCCTCTGCCTGTCTCCTCCTGTGCCAATGCGTGTAACTCCCAGCCGGCAGCCAGGGCGTTGGCACTGAGCCCTGGCCCTGTGGCCAGTCTCAGTCTCCCATAGGAGGAGGCTCCTTCCCAGCCTTGCCGGGATCCAGGCGCCTGTCCTTCTGCACCTGCCGCCTGGCCCTCCACTGCGTCCTTCCCTTCCTTGGCCCTGGCCCGTGGGCTGCGCTCCCTGCACCTCTGTCCTCTACCTCTCCTGGACTCCCAGTGTGCGCAGACCCCACTCTGTCCCTGACACCCCCTCCTGCGCCCCTCTCCAGCTCCCCACAGGTGGCCAGTGCCAGCACCACCAGCAGCACCACCACCACCAGCCACTACAGCCACGTGGTCCTTGCAGTCCAGGCCAGCCCAGCTGCAGTGCAGTGCCAAGTGCAACGGTCCAGTGAGTCCGCTGAGCAGACTGGCAGGATCAGGTTTCCAGGCCAGCAGAGACCCCCCAGCCCTGGGCCCCTCCCTATCTCCTCACAGACACCCCATCTCCTAGGGCAGCTACCCCCAACTCTTTTGACACCAGAGGCTGGTTCCGTGGAAGACCAGGGAAGGGGGTGCTTTTGGGAAGATTGGGTACCAGCCAGCAGCCTGGAGGGTTGAGGACCCCTGCCCTAGGGTGCTCCTCCCGCCCACCCCTTTCTGACCCCTCCAGGCCCACCACATCCTTGGTTTCCCACCCTTTCCTCATCCCTCCACCCCCAAGCTGGTACTCCTCCCGCCCTCCCTGACTCCTGCTCCCCCACAGGCTGCAGGCTTCCTCTTCCTTCTGGGCCCTCCCCATGGCCCCCCCCAACTCCCTGCTGGGCGCCCTCCTTGGCTCCTCCTCCCAGGCTGCCAGGAAGAGGGCAGTGGAGTGAGGCTCTCCTTCTGGATTCTTGGTGGTCTCGAGGACCCCTGCCTTACGCCTGCTACGGTCTCCAGGGCAGATTTGGCTGTGGGTTGGTCTTCCAGGATGATCTGGACCCCTCCCTGAGGTGGGCCAGCTGGGGTGTAGGGGGCGGGGCGAGGCAGGGCTGAACTAAGACTGATGACTAGCCCAGCTTGCTCAGAAGCCTGCGGAGCAAGGGCAGAAGCTGCTGTGTGAACAGGAAGGGTCCTGGGTGGAGGGGGAGGGGAGAGCGGCCAGTCCCTCCCAGCTGGTCTGCACTGCGGGCTGCCCTCAGGTGGGACTTCCTGGCCCCGTCCATCTCCCCCACCGAAGGAGGAAGTGCAGGGAAGGAAGAAAGTTGAGGGCGCTCCTTGCCCCAGGCTCAGACCGGAGAGAGGAAGCAGCTGCAGCTCCCCAGGCCCCCACATGCACCCCAGAGCGCCCCAGCACCCCTGCTAAAGCCCGTCGCTGTGGGAGTGGGTGGGGGTGGGGAGCTGCATGGATAGGACTCTACCTCTTCCCTAGTGCTCAGGGCCACAATGTCACTGGGTGTCCCATGGGGCTTGGCTGCACAGTAGCAGGGTGTCCAACCCTCGCTGCCCTCCTGGGTGTAGTTGCAAGGTTCTGAGACAAATTCAAGAGAGGAACAGCCAAGAATGTTTGTGAGCTTCGGCCGAGAGCGGCTAAGGCTCTCCCCTCGCCTCCTTATATCTAAACTTTATTTCTTAGTAACAAATTACAGAACAGAAAAAATGTATGAACTTTTTTAACCTGGTCATTGTTTCTCTAATCTCTTTCTCTTAACAATCGGAGGTAAGATTAGGGCAGGGAAGACTCTCCCAACATTGCTTCTAAATCCCAAGAGAGAATCGATAAGTGGCCTTCTAGGAACCAGGACATCCATTAGTGTTTTCGGAAACTTGTTTTACTGCATGCACCAGCAAGCCTTTGTCATGTTTAACAAAGGACACAGTGAACAGGTGGGCATCTTGGCCTTTCCAGGCAGCCCTGCTTCTCCTGATGGCCTCTCCACGACTGTGCCTGTCTTAGGTTGTGCCTCCGCTTATGAGAGATCTTACCCGTCATCAGCAGTCAGCCCTCCTGAGAGCCAAACAGGGTGAAGGGAGATATATTCACCGTAACATATTTGGGGATTCATCATTTAGAGGTGACACCTGGGCTTCCCCTGCTGCCCACCCTTCTTGTGGTTGAAACTCTGTCAGCCCCCCGTTCTCCCCACCATGCCCTTTGATGGTCTCAAGGCTTTCCTGCTAGGTCAGCTGATGTGGGAGACGCATGTCTTGTGGGGGGCGGTGCCAGGCCTGGCCTCCCCAGCATGACTCAGAGCCTTTGCCTAATGGACCTGCTGACAGCTTGGAGGCACGGAGCACTAATTCAGTCTGGTTTGGGTAAAGAAACTGGGCTCATGGAAGCTAATTAGGTAAGGTCACCTAGGAAGCCAGGCAGCGCCCAGCCGGCCTGATTTTGCACATCTGTCACCACGGAGCCATGACCGCCCTGCCATCGGCATGGATGCGCTGCAGCTAACTGGATTAGACGCCCCACCACACACACCCCGGGTGCCTCCTAGGGTGCAGCTCCCCTGCACACCTGCCTGGCCAGCCCAACCCCTTCCCATCCTCAGGCTCCTGGAGCCCCACCTGTGTTTCCCCCAATGCTGATACACAGGCGGCTGCAGGGTGCCAGCTCCTCTCAGAGTTTCCACCTGTCCGGGAGACCCAGGTGGCATCTATCTGCATAGACCTTCTGCACAGTCACAGGGCCTGCGTGGGGCGGAGAGGAATGTGGCTCAGCCAGGACAGGGCTGGCTGTGTCTGGGAGGGAGGCCTCTGGGCTAAGAGGCCCAGCCCTTGCCCTCTCATTCCTGCCAGGAACCTCTGGGTGAGGGCTCAGTGGGTGATCAGGGTCAGTGGACAGAGCGGGACCATGGCCAGGCCTCAGAGTGACCAGAGCAGGCTGGGTTAGGGCTCAGTGGGTGATCAGGGTCAGTGCACAGAGCGGGACCACGGCCAGGGCTCAGAGTGACCAGGCATGGCCTCCACAGCCGTGCTACTCCACTGAGCCCCAGTGAGTCAGCTTCTGGGCCGCTGGCCTCAGGAATTTTCCACAGGCCCACAATCCCAGCATCACACGCCATCTTCTCTCCCCTGTCCGCACGGTGCCTCTTTTCTGGCCCCCCTGAAGTTCTGCTGCCGAGACCCTCTCCAGACCTCACCCAGCTGCCCCCCTCCAGGTCAGGGTGAAAGTTGGGAGGGGCCACGCCTGCTCCTGTGGCTTTTTGCTGATGGTTCAGGGGGTCAGATGGTGCCCAGTGTGGGATGGGCACAGGTGCATGGACTCTGCAAACCGTGGTCCCCGGTGTCCTGTGTGATAAGTCAGTGTCCCTTGCTCAGCCACAGTTACTGCCTGCAGAATGGAATCTGGGCACGGCCTCGCTTGGCTCCAGGGTGGCTGCAGCCCAGGTGTTAGCTGGCCCACCATCCCCTTGAGGCCCAACTAGGAAGGGAGCTGTTTCCGACTCGCGTGGACTATGCGTTAGTGGCGGTCCCTCGGCTGCAGCCGTGGGCCTCTGCAGTGCAGTGCTGCCTGCAGCCGTGCCTGCTGGCTGCCTCTCTGCTGCTGTGTAATGAGTTATCCACCATTGTGCAGCCTAAAATAACAACAGGAGCTCAGATCTTTCTGGGTGGGTCTGGCTGGGCTCCAGGCTCCAGGGCTCCCCAGTTGAGGTCACGGGGGTGGGGGTGGCCAGGCAGCACTTTTGCCTGGGGACACATGTGCATTCAGGCCCTTTCGGTTGCTGGCCAAATCCAGGCCCTCGTGGTTGAAGGTCTGATGTCCTTGTTTCCTGGCTGGCGTCGTGGGGACTGCTCTCTGCTCTCAGTCCAGCTTCTGTCTCTTTTCCCTTTTTTGGCCACCAGCAGACACTGCTCGCTCCCCACGGCCCCATTTGTCACCTCTCCTCAGGCACCAAGTTATCCACAGGCAGCCCCTGGCCTCTGTGATGTCTCGCTCTTCCCTGCCCTTCTAGTGAGATGCAAGGCTGTCCCCAAAGCCTCGCCCTTAATGACCACTTCATCGCAGGGGTCCACGGGGGAGCTGATTTACCCCTGCATGTGACAACTACCATTGTCCGCCTAGAGCTGGTAGGACCCTCCGAGGTCAGACAGCAGCCCAGGCCCTGCTCAGCAGCAGGTGGCCCCTTTGGAGACCCCCGAGCAGCCCACTGGTGATGGAGGTGGTCAGCAGGAGGGGCCCACGTGCTGGCTGTAGGTGCCCAGTGGAAGGAAAGCCCCTGTCTCTACCTTCCAGGGGTAGGGGAGTCACCTGCAGAGCGCTGGTTCCGGGGAGTCAGGGAAAGCCAGCCCTGGGCTCCAGCCCCGAGCCCTGGGAGGGTCCTGGGGGCGGTGGGGATGGATGCCCTCCTGCGCCCAGGGCAGCCCTGCGCTTCATGGCTCCTCCTTCATCCTCTGGCCTCATCTCCCTGGGGCACTCACGTGCCCTGTTTCTGGAGGAGCCCCCGGCCCCACATGGAGCTCTGGCCAACCTGGAGCAATTTCTTTCTCCTTTCTTTCTTCCTTCCTTCCTTCCTTCCTTTCTTTCTGTCTTTCTGTCTTTCTGTCTTTCTTCTTTCTTTCTTGGAAATTTTTAATGTACTCCTTAATGTGATTCATTCTGAAATGCTTTTCATTGTGACATTTCCACATATGCATTTTATTGTACATTATTCATATAGGTTCCCCCTGACCCTCTTGTACGCTTCCTCCCCACCCCCCATCAAAGACTTCTCTTCCATTTGCTTGTTTTTTTATGGTAATATTTTTCTATATATCCTTGGGTTCCAGTTCTGTTTAAGATAGAAACTTTTCCTGCAGTGAACTTTGTTTTTACCTTGTCAGAACTATTGCATGCATTTTCTAGACCATGTATAATAACACCATTCTTAGCTTTTTTTTTCTTTTATTTTGATCCAACCTTTGTATAGGATTTTTTTCCTTATAATTTTGATTCAGCTCCCACATATGAGTGAGAACATGTGGTGTTTCTCTTTCTGAGCTTGAGTTCGTTCACTTAAAATAATTTTCTCTAATTCCATCCATTTTGCTGCGAATGTCCTTATTTCAGTTTTTTTGATTGCTGAGTAGTATTCCATTGTGTATATGTACCATAGTTTTTTTATACCTGGGGCAATTTCTGATCACAGCATTTGAGGAGGCCTTGTCCCATTTGAGGACAGCTGGCAGAGCCCCGTGGGAGCTGCATGGCCTTTCCCTATCCCCCCACAGTGCCTCCAGATGTGGGTCAGCCCCACTCCACTGTACCCTGAGCTTGCTTGCCGGAAACACTGCTGCCCCATCCGCCCTTGGCCCTCCCCCCCATCAGCCTCTGGACTCCCTCATCCTGCGGCTATCTCTGCTGAGCCCAGGAAGGCTCAGGGTGTCCCTGCCTGGGCTCTGGCTCCCCAGTTCCCATGAAGGGCATCCAGCAGAGCAGACAGATGGCTCTCAAGTCAATGTTTCTGTGCCGAAAAGGAAGCGGGTGCACAAATAGCGTAAGGGGTGCCGTGGGAGGAGGCCACTGTGCCCCATTTCTCCCGGGCCCTCCCAGAGAGACGGCAGTGTGGTTGACGTGCACACGCCCCCACGCACGCACCCTCGTGGACTCACGGGCACTGGGTGCAGAGGGCTCCACGCTGAGAAGTGCGGCAGCGAACATCTTTGTATTTATTCTTTGCACCCCTCAGCCAGACATTGGTGACAGACATTTCTAGAAGGGCCACGTGGGAACTGAAGCCACCCCCTGGCGGATTACGGTCCGCATGAGTTTTCTATCTTGTCCTCCTCACCCTGGCTCCATGCTTCCAGAGGCTTCCAGGAAGATAAACCAGCAAGTAACTGATCTATCACACAGCCTTCCCAGAAGACCTAGGGACTCTTCAACAGAGGCCTGGAAGCAACACCCCAAGCTTGGGAACCCTGGCCTCAGACTTTAAGTGTGTTTACCAGGCCCTTGCCAGCCCCTCTGTGACACCGGCACCCCTGACCCGGGAGCAGAAGGTGTCTGGGGCACACTGTGGGGAGCCAGCACTGACCCAAATTCAAGGCACGCTTCAGAGCCCTGCTGGTTGCCTCGAAGGGGCAGGACCCCGAAGACAGCACCGAGGGCCCCTCATGCCTGGCCCGCTGCATCTCTCCACCTGGTGTTGTCAGTGTCTTTGTCATGACACTGGTAATGAGGACATGAAGGCTCCTGGCCTTTCTCACCCCGGCTCATCGGTCCTTTGCGTATGGATTTAGAGGCCGTCACCGGCCCCGCGCTAATTCTGAGTGTGGTTGAGTTCCCTCCTTTTGTTCAGCGTGCGGATCTCTTCCTTGGCCTCCCTGAGTGTCTGTTGCCCGTCCCCTGCGACACTGCCCTCGCTGGGACCCTGTGCATGCTGGGGACACACGGAGGGCAGCACCTTCACGACACACCTGGCAGGCATTCCAACTCGGTCTTCTGTCTTTTTTTTTTTTTTTTTTGCAGTACTGGGGGTTGAACCCAGGGCCTCACGCCTGCATGCTCTGCAAGTGCTGGACCACTGAATGGCACCCCTAGCCCATTTTTTTCTTTTTGAGACAGGGTCTCACTAAGTTACACAGACTGCCTCTGGTCTCAAACTAGTGATCCTCCTGCCTCCGCCTCCCAAGCCGCTGGGATTACAGGCGTGAGCCACCATGCCCAGCAATGGTCTTTTGTCTTTTAGTTTTGCTTATGGTATTCCTTTCCATTTGTGTTTTTTAAGAATTTTGTGTAGTTGTTGATGAATCCTAATCTGGATTTGGCATCTTGTTTATCTTTTTCTTTGTAATTTTTAACAGCTTCATTGAATATATTTCACACACTGTGTGGTTTACTATTTATAGTGTTTAATTTGACAGTTTTTAGTAGATTCAGAGACGCATGCCATGGTTGCTCATCAGGCTGGCACATTTTCATCACCTCGGAGAGGTCGATCAGCCATGGTCCCGTCCTCCACTCCCGTGATGTTGTGAAATCTGGCGTGCACTCCGTCTTCATCCCTGTTTCTTGACACACAGCTCCTAAAGTTCTTGGAATCTCTGGAGCAACGAGTATCTTTCATAAGCTAATGAATGACCAGTGGTTGGGCGGATAGGCGACCCTAGGTAGCTCCAGGACAGGGCTGACCACCTTTGACATCACTGCGTAATTGGAGGGTAGGGTTCTCAGCCCCACCCCCAGGCTCCTTCAGGAAAGGGGATGAGGCTGAGTTGTCACAAATGGCCAGTGACATAACCAATCATGCTCACAGAGTGAAGCCTCCATAAACCCCTGAACGGACAGGGCTCGGGAGTTTTTGCACTGCTGGACAGAGGGTCCAGGGGGTGGCTCCCGGGGGGCCTGGGAGGTTGCACCCCTCCCACGTGCCCCACCCTCGGGTGTTCAATGGGACCCTTTGTCCTGTCCTCCATAATGAAGTGTTTCCTGAGTTCTGTGAGCCGTGGTAGCCAGTTAATTTACCTGAGGAGGGGGTTTATAGTTGGTCAGACGAAGCGCAGGCCTCAGCCAAGGACTGGCAATTGGCGCCTGAGTTGGAGGGCGTCTTGGGGACAGAGTCCTCAACTTGTGGGAGCTGACACTGCTCCCAGGGAGCTGGTTTCAGAAAGGGATTGAAGTGGGGTGGGTGGAGGGTGCCCAGCTGTGTCCCCTGCAGTGTGACTTGCTTGGCAGTGGAGATGGTAAAGTTTGATCCCAAAATGAGATCTGTCTCGTCAGGCCCAGGCCAAAGTATCGCCAGGAAGTCATGCCGGGGAAGTCTTGTGCCGCCTCTCTGAGACGTGGGCTTTCCTGAGGACGAACCCAGAGCTCAGAGGAGGGTCTGTGTTCTCCCCTCACCCAACGCTTTGCACACCTGGCACAGGTACACAAGATTTCCCGAACAAAGTTTATCTTTTTTTTTTTTTTTTGTGGTACTGGAGCTTGAATCCAGGGCCTCGCACCTGCATGCTTTCCAAGTGCTGGACCACTGAGCTGTGCCCCCAGCCCACTTTTTTACTTTTTGAGACAGGGTCTCGCTAAGTTACGCAGACTGCCTCTGGTCTCGAACTTGCGATCCTCCTCCCTCCGCCTCCCAAGCCGCTGGGATTACAGGCCTGCATCACCACCCCCCGCAACAAAGTTTATCTTTAACGTTCTCTTAAGACTGCAGTTCAGACAAGATGCTCTGGACAGATCATAGCTAAGGCCCCTCCACCCACAAGGGCCACCAAGTCCCGCCTCAGGTCTCCAGGGCCATGAACCTGCATCCAAACAGCTTCCTCCATTTCTCCTTTTGGCCTCTGAAAGCTTCCCTTGTCTCAGGCAACTCGCCTGAGCCTGGTTCACCCTGGCACGCACGTTCCCGTGCAGGGCTCTGCTCCTCCCAAGCGCACGCCATTCCTCTTTGGACAATCGCACCTTGGTGAGCAGCAGTGATGCCCAGAATGCCGTGAGAGCAGGAAACGCATTTGGTTTCCCTGATCTCCTGGTAACTTCCCCGCAGTCCTACTCAACCAGCGAGTCTACTTCCCGTCGGCCCGCAGTTCCCCACCCTGCCATTTCGTGGAAACGGGACCAGAGAGTACGCGCTGTGTGTGCTTGGCTGCTTCCGCTTTGGGCAGCGTTTCCAAGGGTCACCCCCACCGCCGCCACCTCACTCCTTCAGATAGCTGGACAATGTCGCATAGCCTGAGTAGCTCAGATTTTATTTATCCATCTGGCCGCGTTGGGCGTTTCCACCGTGCAGCTTCTGGGTCTGAATCATGCTGCTATGAACACTGTGGACCAGTTTCTATGGACATATTTCCACTTCTCTGGTTGCGTCTGTCGACGGCGCCACCCCTGGGGCATGTAGTAACTCTGGATTTAATCCTCTGATTAATTGATGTGAGCGAGACTAGAGAATGGAGTTTGAGGAGCGAGTTTTCTTCTCCGGACTGCCTAGAATTTGAAAGATCTCTTTCTCTTTACACCTAAGCCTTTGGTTTGGTCAGAATGCCCTTTGACATAGCATGAGGTGGGGACCCTGCTTCTCTCATTTTCCCCTTGGGGTGCCCGCTAATGGCCTGCGTGGCCGCCGTCCTCCCCTTCCGCCCTGAACAACCACCCTTGGTGCCCCGTCGGTGCGCCTCTGCCCCAGGTCCTCGGGGCTCTCTGCACGTCCGGCTGCCTCCTTTCCATGAACAGGACGGTGCTGAGCCGGCCTGGGCTGCCTCACTCCTCAGTGCGACCCTCTCCGCACAGGCATCGGCTCCTGCAGCTTTGCGACCCTCTCCGCACAGGCATCGGCTCCTGCAGCTTTGTCGCGGGAACTTTGCCGAGGACAGAGCCAGCTGAGGGCAGGGCCCGCTGTGGTTCCTGGGCGGTACCTGGGGCTAGCCTCGCTGCCTCCAAAACCCCAAGCCTGAGACTTAGCCCTGGGCCAGGCTGGGAGCCACAGATGAAACGTTTGCTGAGCGCGTGAATAACGTCCATGGACCCTGGGCAGGGAGCTCGCGTCCACCCCGCGGTGAGCAGTTAGGCTGCGGGGCAGGGCCACTCATCCACCTCGGGCCGCGTGAGCGGGTGCTGTACCTGGGAGCTGGAGGCAGAGGCCCTGCCCAAGAAGGGCGTGCGGGGCTTGGGGACCCCTAGCCAGGCTCCTGGGAGAAAGAAGCACAGGAAGCCGGGTGAGTACACGGCAGGTGGGGGCGGCGAGGGAGGAGGCAGCAGAGATCCCAGGCTAAGGAGGTGGTTGCAGGGTAAGGTGCTCTTTGGTGTCCCGGCCCCAGGGTTGGGGGTTCCTCAGGCCCCTAGCACCAGGGTTAGATGCTCTGCAGTGCCCCAGCCCCTCACAGCTGGCTGAGGAGCAGCATAGGCTTGGGGTCCCAGGCCATCTGCTGCCCCCATACCTTTCAGGCCATGCTCCTGGCTCTTAGTTGATAAGGTGGGGCTGGTGGGGGCTGTTGGGGCCAAGCTGGGAATAGGAGGCTGTGACTGCAAAGAGGAGGGGAGGGCTGAGGTGCCACCCCAACTCCACGCCCAGGGCAGGTCGCTCTGCCCCCACTGGACAACTCGTGCTGTGTGATCCGGCTACCGTTTATTGGAGGGTTTGTCAGGACCCCGGGTGACAGACAGGGGAGGGCCATGGATTTGCATCGCAGTGAATTTAGGCAAGACTTCACACGGGAGTTCCAGAGGAAGTGTGAGTGGCCAGTGTGGGCTGGCCAGGCTCGGAGAGTCTTCAGGGGCCAGGCCCAGGCTGGGGACTCGGTTCTCTGGAGCCGGCGGGAGATGGAGAGGGTGGTCAGTCATGATTGCAGAGACTCGACTGGCAGCAGACGATGGACACGTGAGGCCCCAGGCCCAGGCTGGGGACGTCAGGGCAGGTGTTGTAGCACATCTTGGTCACCAGAGGCAGATCCACAAAGCTGATGGGAGCCCCTGGGGGTGGGGGGCAGGAGGGAAGCCATGGGTGCCCCCTGAAGCTCGGAGACACCCCAACCCACTTGTCCCATCTGCTCCCATGCTGGGTGACTCCTCAGGCACATCAGTCCTGTGGGCCACCCGGGGGCGCGGTGACCCCTACCCTTGAATCCCGATTTCACCCCCCACGGCCCCCACTCACGGTTGGCGATGATAACACAGTGAGTGGAGCCCCCTGGGCAGCTGGACGGGTGGGCACAACCTCCGAAGCCCTTGCACCGGTGGCACTGCAGTCCCTGCACGACAGCTGCAGGGAGAGAGAGGGTCAGAATGACACCGGGGGACCGTGTGCCACCCCTGCAGGGCAGCACCCTGCTCCCATCCGCACGGTGGCTCCCCAGCCCGTCGTCTGGGTGTGCCAGGCCTCTCTAGCCCTTGGGGCAGGGAAGGTCACCCGGAACCACGTCTCAGGTGAGGACTGGAAGAGATGCTGGCCCTCAGCCTGCCGTCCTGTGAGGCACTGGTGACCACGTGGGGGCCCGCCCAGGACCCCAAGCACTGGAAGCAGCAGAGGTGAGACCTCAGGGCAGTGGAGTTCGGCCCACAGCGTGGAGCAGGAGCGGGGCCTGAGGCCAGCTCTCTGGCCACTCCCTCGTCCTCTTGCAGGGATCTGAGCTGGACCCCTTACCTATCGGGCCCTCCACTCTGTGGCTGAGAGGACGTGGCCCAGCCTGTGTCCGCAGGAAGCCCAGGGAAAGGCCTGTAGGGCTGGGCCACGTGCTGTTTGGCTTTTTGCTGGCAAATATCCCGCTATTGGAGCAGAGCCAGGCCCTGGACCCCAGGTCAGACAGGTGGTCCTCCCGCTCTGCCCTGCCTGCCTCATCTCTCCATGTGTCCCCTGACTCCTGGCTCTCTCTCTCCATCTTTGTCTTTCAGCTTCCCTTCCTCCCTCCATCTCCCTCTCTGATTCACATGTAAAGGAGGGTCTCTAACCCAGTGGCTGGCCTTGGGCACTCCCAGGCCCACAGATGAATAGGCCACATGCAGGCCACGTGCAGACGAATAGCTGCTGCTCACTGGCCACGTGCAGGCCCTGAGCCGACCTCATGCTGTCCTCAGGAAGCCACGTCTGCAAGCTCGGCCAGGCTGGGCCATCTCAGCGTTCACCCCCAGCCCGGCCGGTCCCATCCTGCCTGGGAAGGCTCGGTTGCTCCTGGGGCTGGACGACAGCAGCCGCTGTGCTCCCAGAGGCCTCTTCTCAGCCCCAGGGCCTGTGGAGGGACAGGAAGTCCCCTCTGCAGCGGGGCCTCACCCATCCACCAGCCCTGCGGAGCAAGCTGAGGTCCCAGCCAAGACAAGAGAGGCCACAGGGGCAGCTACCCCCACTGGCACCTCTGCCCACTCAGGATCCCTGGCCATCCGTCAGCCCGAAGACTGGCTGGGCAGGCTGGACACGGTGCCTGGATATGAAGGGCACAGCAGCAGCTGACTGGGGGCAGAGGCCAGGGCACCACGGGGGACACGCAGGTGTCACAGAGAGCACTGCCCCGCCTCCCCTTTCTGTGGGTGTCCTCCCCTAGCCCCAGCTCAGGAAGGCCCTCCACGGGTCCACGGCAGAAGTCACGTGATCATGCTCAGGGCCTCCCCACCACCAGGAGCATGGGGCTCTCTCTCCATGCCTCAGTGTCCCCCGGAAGTGCCCATCACACTGCCCCCCTGCCCTGCACTTAATGGAGCTCTGGAGAGGTCTGCAGAATGAATGGATGAGTCCCGGGTGGGGACAGGGACAGGTCATCGAGACATCGTGACTCCGCCCTTCCTCGGGGTTTTGTGTTTTCAGCAATGAGTGAACACGTTTTAGCCCCCATAGGAACCTGGCCACCGGGTGGAGAGTTGGGGCCATAGGGACAGAGCCCAGATCAGCACTGGGCACATGCAGAGGGCTCTGGGAAAGAGAAGGAGGGACGGACAATGGGATGGACTTTGGGAACAGCAGACTCGGTGAGGGTCCAGTTCCCCTTCCCGGACGTGGGTCACTCAGCTCCTGATCTCGTTTGCTTACCCTAAAGCAGACACAGGATGGGGCTGGCCCCTTCAAGGCAGCCTGAGTGGCAGAGCCCGCACCTGGCCGTGACTTGGGGCATGGGGAACGGACCCCCAACATCTTCCCACTGGAAGAGGCCTGGCCAGTCTCCAGATTCATCCCCCAGGGGCAGGTGGGATTTCCACGGGAGGAGGGCCTGGGAGGGCCCCTGTGTGGGGAGTGGCCTCTGGCTCAGAGGTGCTTTGCGATACCTTGGCCCTGGCTGAGACCGGGAGGGAAGGCCGGCCCACAGCTGGCCACGTCCTCTGGGCCTCTCACTCTGGCAGTGACAAACGCCTTCCCCACTTTGAGCTCAGGGTCCAAAGGGGCCCTATGGGCCTTGGGCCTTCAGGGAGGAGCTGGACTGCCTTGATGACTCTGGGACCTCACTTAGCCCGGATGGCTCCATCTCCATAGGACAGAAGGTGCCCAGGGGACCCAGGCCAGGAGGGGAGTCCCCGGAGAAGGCCTCCTGAAGCAGCGCCAGGGAGCCCACGTGGGCATCACCCAGCACAGGGGCCCACAGCCCTGGGGCATCACCACCATCGATGGGACTCCGGGCTTTGCCGGTAAGGATTGCTCTGTCATCTGGAGAGTGGCTTGGGGAGCATGGGGGCCAGGCAGTTCTGTACAGGTGTCGGGGTTGGGGTGGGCCCTGGGTGGCCAGGCCTGGGCTGCACTGTTGGGGAGCCTCATACAGCCCCTGGGGCCAAAGCGTCTGAGGCTGGTGCAGATGGCTTTGGCCTAGAGGCTGTGGGCGAGGCCAGAGGATGCTGAGGGCACAAGTGGATAGAATTGCCCAGGGTGGACCGAGAGGCCCTGAGCAGGCAGGTCGGAGGGCGCCGGAGAGGGTGGCCCCAGGAGACGAGCTGGCTGGGGCTTCGCGGCTGAAGGAGGGGAGGTAAAGTGGCCAGGTGTGAGCAGGGTGGGCGCGTGCTTGGGTGTAGGAGGGGCCGCCATCCAGGTGGCGGGTGAGGGGCCTGAGAGGCGCGGGGTCAGCGTGAGGCCCGCACTGAGAGGCTGCAGGGGCCAGGGAGGCAGGTGCGGAGGAAGGCTAAGCGCCTCAAGCAGAGGATGCGGGTGGAGAACGCGAGAGGGCCAGGAGGGGTTTGGGCAGGAAGGCTGGGGGAGGGGAAGAGCCACGCAGGAGGCAGCCCGAACCCCCAGACTCACCCAGCTGCAGGCTCAAGAGCACGGCCAGCAGGAGCCCCGAGAGCAGCCTCATGGTTTCCTGGGGCGAGGACAAGGCAGGCGCCCGGCTGCCCTTATACCTGCCCCGGCCCCGCTCCACCCTGCCTCCCGCCTCGCTCCCGCTCTGAGTCAGCCGGGAGCTGGGCGGGCCCCACCTGGCCCCAGAACCCGCGGCAAGGCGCCCTGTGGCAGGCCTGGCTTGACTCCACAAGCCCTCCCCGCTGGTCCGTGATGCAGGGACAGCCGGGTCGTCAGGCCCCGGGTTCCAGCGAGATGCCACGGCCTCGGCTGGATGCTGCACCACAGGGCAGAAGGCCACCGGCCCTCCCTTTCCCCAGCAAGTGCTGTGGAGCTGAAGGCCAGGGGCAACCAGGACCCTCCCCGGCCCCCACTCTAGAGGGAGTTTGGTGACCAAACTTCCTCGGCAGAGGCGGGCGCCTCCCTGCTTGCCCAGTGGGCCTCCAGTCCCATCTGACTCCCCCAGGTGGGGAGGCAGTGAGGGAAACCAGGGCGGCCTGGTCACGCTCTGGGTCGCAAAGGTGCATGGTGGGTGTTGTCCAGTGCGGGGACTGTGATGGTAGGGGCACTGGACCTGTGGTGCTTGCCCAGTGGTGCCAGAAGGGGCAGCAGGCCCTTGGTGTTAAAAGCAGTCCCAAGATGGGGTCAGAAACAGAAGGGACACATGACAGGGCAGGAGTCATTCTGCCAAAAGCCTGTGGTCCTGTGGCAGGGCAGAGTCAGCCCCACCCACAGGGGACCCCCACGTGAGGGCTTTGGTGGCCCAAGTGGCTTTGTTCCACCCCTCTGTCTAGCAGAGTCCCTAAGGTTGGGGCCCAAAGAGAGGGAGACCCTGAGAAAGGGTCTGGTAGATTCTGCCCGCCGTCCTTGGAGACCATAAATGGGGCTGGGAAACAGCGAGGCGGAGGAAGGGTGGGAAGTGGCTGGCAGGGTGCTGGGGCTGCTGCCCCAGCCAATGCCCAGGACTTCCCAGGGTCCACAGCCCCTTAGAGGAGCTGGCAGGCGCTGCCTCTCCCGTGGAAGCCCTAGTGCCCCGCCTGGCTGGCTCCGAGGTCAGGCCAGGCCTGCAGGAGACAGAAGAGCCCAAGACTGGATGAGCTGGGCGGCCAGGAGCCCAGGGCTCACGGGGCCAGGAGGACCTGCCAAACCAGCCCAGGGTGAGGCCTGAGCTCAGGCGGGAGATGCAGAGAGCAGGGCAGACACGCGCATCTGTCTCTCGTTTATTCACTCCGCGTGGGACGTTGACAGTGATGTGGACAGGACCTCGCCTGGTGCCCCATCCACATGGCTGGGGTGGCGGTGGCCTGAAGGTGGGATTGTGTCCTGGCCAGGGCCAGGAGAGGGTGGAGACTCAGGGTAGGCGTTGGCTGCAGGTGGCGCTATGGCCAAGGAAAAGAGGAAGCTCCTGGACCCCAGACCATTAGCTGGGACAGGAGGGGCTCCGTGCATCCTTGCAGGGCTCCATCATTCCCACTTCATCACTGAGACAGCGAGGGCTGGAGCTGTGTCGAGATCTGGGGGCAGGGACTCACCGTATGCTAGGAAGGGAGGGTGCAGGAGAAAGGCGCCGCTCACGTCTGAGTCTTTTCTAGTTGCAGAACCGTGAAGAAACACACGCTCCGTGCAACAAAGTGGATGCTGCCAAAGGGACAGGATAAAGGTCCCCACCTCACAGGGCTGCTGCGGAATGCTTAGAGCCACCTGCAGTGGGACTATGTGGATGTCATCACTCCACCCTGGACAGGATCAGGACAGGCCACTAGCGCTGCTGTTGCAGGTCCTAACCTGCAGCGTGGTCACCTCCGCACCTGGTGTGTCCCAGCATTACAGGAGTTCCTGTGTGCTCTGTGCTACATACCAGGGACAGGCCAGCCAGGCGGGTCCTATGTGGCGGGAGGTTGGGGGTTGGAGGGGAGCATGGTCCTACAACTGGGGGCAGTGTGGTCACTGTGGGCTTGGATGGGGTCAGGGTGAGGATACATGGAGGCAGGTGACAGAAGTGCCCTTGACGCTGCAGCCATTCCAGAGCCCACAGGTGACGGGGCCTGTTCTGTTCCCATGGCTCTACTGAGGTGAGAGGACTCCTGTTCCTGGCCCCTCCCAGCTCTGGCCCAAGCTGTCACCTGATGGGGACAATGGGCTTGCATGAGTGGGGTAAGGCTGGCTTCCCAGGCCCCTCCCGCCAAGCCAGGGGCCCATGGGAAGTACTGGAGGCCTGTGTGGGTCAGTCGTGAGGCTGGCCGCCAGCTGGGAGGGGCCCTGCAGGGGCCCAGGGGAGGCACGTGGTCTCCCAGCCCGCCAGGTGGGGGCCACACCTGACTGGGCCCAGGAGGGGAGATGCCAGTGGTGCTGCTTTCTGGGCTTGGCACTGGGCCCCCGCCACTGGGTGCGTGCATGCCTGTGTGTGTGTGTGTGTGTGTGTGTGCACGCGTCCGTGTGTGCCCGTGTCCAGGCCCGCTGCCCTGCGTGCACCTCGGAAGTTAATGTCCCGTCACCCGGGGCCACTGCCACTCAAGTCGCTTTTCTAAGAGACACACCGTCTTCCTCCTCAGGAGCCAGAGGGGCCCTCAGCAGGACTCAGCCGCCCCATCCCACAGCCACTGTCGTCTAGAGGAGGAAACTGAAGCAAAACCCAGCCCAGGCCCAGGAGCAGAACCAGGCCTCCACAAGGCCAGGCAGGGGAGCCCCCAAAACAGATCCCCCATCTCTTGAGCTCCCACGGTGATCGGTCCAAGCAAAGCTCTCGGGATGCAATGCCCAGCAGGGCTTCCACGAGGGCCACAGACAATCCCACCACGTGGACACTTGCCGCCGTCCTGCCAACTCGGGCTGGGCCAACTTGAGGTGTCTCCTCGGCTGGGGCTCTGATCAGTGAGGGGATCCAGGCCCATCTGGCTGCCCTGGACCAGGACCAGGACCCCGGGCTGCCGGCACGGCAGGGTTGGGCAGACCCCATCTCCCAAATCTGTGCTGGGGTGCGTTCTTGGGGGACCCAACACCAGTGGGATGCTTCAGCCAGAGAGGACCTCAAGTCCTTCCTGAGTGCTCCTTCAGGGTCCAAGGGGCCTGTGGGACCCGGCCTCAGTGGTTCTCTGCACACTAGTCTCTCCGGCATAAGACGCAGGCACTGCACCCTGCGCTGCTGTCCTGGCCTCTACCGCCCCAGCCAGCCTGCCCTGCCCTACTCACCCCAGCCCCTTCCAGCTGTGTCCTAAATAGCCCTGGCCCTGGCCAGCGGGAAGGCCAGACTGAATATGATACAGTCTGCCTGCCCCCGCCTCTCTGGTTCCTGCCAGCCTCAGGAGTGACACCGAGCCCAGCACCCGGGGTGGGCCGGGGATGGGGGAATCAAGACGTCTGGCTGAGCAGGAGGGCACAGACCTCCCCCTGGACCCTAGACAGCTTCTGGGGCTGGGGGGGCGGGAGCTGGCTGGAGGACTGCTGAAGCCAAGGGGCCCCTCGTCTCTTGCCAAGGGCGGCTCTGGCTCCAGGCCTGGGAGCTTCCCAGAACAGCTGACGGTGACAAAGTCCTTCCTCACACGCACTGGGGAACAGCCGGACTCAGTAGGAAGCAGAGGTGGCCCCCCTGGGTGCTGTCCTGCCCCAGCTGGTTCCCGCTAGCTGGGTAGACGGAGGCAGGGTGTTGCTGCACGGAAGGTGGAGTCTGGCTAATGGTGCCGTCAAATCAGTGCTCCTTAGCTGCCTGGCCCCTTCCCATGGGCAGAGGAGGGGCCCAGGCTGCCCAGGGCCAGGCACCTTTGGGCAGTCCAGGTCACACATCAGCCTTTTGAAAACAAAAGGCCACGGGCTCCGCGTGAGGCCCGCCGGAGGCTGAGGTCAGTTCTGCGTGCGGCCCCGGCCCTGACGGCGGCTGAGGGGGTCTTGGGAAGGCCGTGAGTGTGAGAGGGGGCCACGGTGTCTCCCGGGCACTCTGTCCTCGAGTGGGTCTGCCCGGAGGCCCGGGGCGTCAGAGCAGGGCCCAGAGGGTGGCCAGGAGGATGGGGGCCAGGGCCAGGGCGGCCGGGGCGGCGAAGGCAGCCCCGTTGCAGAGGTCGTACTGGCAGCAGGAGGTGGTGGCCATGTGCTTGGAGTAGCCGTCATACACAGTCTCAAAGCAGCTGGGCACGCACGACTTGCTCACCTTCATGCGGTACGGCGTGTAGTCTGCAGAGGGCACAAGGCCAGGGGGCCACCCTGGAGGCGTGGGCAGGCCCTCCGCGGGGCTCCCCAGAAGCCCTGGGAAGCCTCCCTCTCGCCACCCCCCTCCCCCGCCCCCGTGCTCCTGGGCCGCCAGACTCACACGTGCGCGTGGTCATGCAGTAGGAGACCATGGCGGGGCAGCGCATAGGGTTGAAGCAGTTGTCTCCATTGTAGGCACACACATGGCAGTCCAGAGCCTGGGCTGGGGGCCAGGTGGGGGTCACAGGACAGCAAGAACCCCTCGTCCGGCCTGTCAGATCCCTGCCCATCACCCCCCACCCCCCGCCTCCCGGTGCGGGGCAGTTGGAAGGAGCGGCGGCCGTGGGAACGCTGGCCAGCCTCCTTCCCTTCTGCTGGCCTTCCCCCAACTTACCCAGGGGCAGCCCCGCCAGGGCCACCAGGAACAGAGCGAGGAGGGGCGCCATGGCCGGAGGCAGGAGGAAGGCAGGCAGCAGCTGGTCCAGGGTCCCACTCAGGCAGGGGCAGGGCACGGTGGGCATGGGACAGACCCCTGCCCTCCCCTAGCTCCTAGTCCTCTGCTCTTGGGGCAGCCCTGCACAGAGGGTGACAGAGATGCGGTCAGAGCTGGGCCTGGTCAGGGAGGGGAGGGGGCAGAGGAGCCACCCAACTCAGTGGGGGTCAGGAAGGGTTCCTGGACCCTTGAGATGGAAGGAGGTGGGAGCAGGGCCCAGAGGAGTCCAAGCAGATGCCAGCTCCCCAAAAAACCAGAGGGCCCAAACACTCTGGAGGGTGAGGGGTGGAGCTACAGAAGCGGGGGCAGGCAGCACCAAGGGGAGCCCCAGGAGGCCTCGGGGGCCTTGAGATCTAGGCCCCCATCAGGACTTTCCCCGGGGAATGGCTCCTGCGGGGCCCCGGCGGAAGACTGGCTCAGGATCCTCTCTCCCCAAGACCCTGGGTGCAGGGGCTGGCGCAGGCGGGCCGGGCCTGAGGCGTGGGTGTCTTCCCGCTGCTCCGCGTCCCCTTTGCTCCTGCGGCATCCCTGCGCGATCCTCCTCTGGGAAGGGCCTCCCTCAGAGTCCCACCTGGGCTCTCCCGGCTGTGCCTGCGGCCAGTCTAGGGGCTCCCAGGGCGCGGTGAGCCCTGCCCAGCTCCGTGGGAAATGGGCTGGGTTCATCCCAGAGGGCGCGTGGGCAGGGCAGGAGGAATTCCCAGGTTGGGCTTGGAGCATGGGAACCGGGTGTGGGGAGAAGAGCCATCCTCCACCCGTCCTCTGGCCGGGCCCTGCCCCCGAGGACTAAAGTTGATTTCCCAGAAAACAACCCATCTTTCACGACCCCTTTCCCAGGCGCCAGCCCCAGATGCAGAGGGCCTGCGGGCTGCGGCTCGGGCGCCTCCTTACCCTCTCGGCCAGCTCCGCCCGGCAGACTGCGGTCCCCGCTGCGGGAGGGCCCCGGGCGCCGGCGGGGCACGGTGACCTCGCCCGTGACCTTCACCACAGCGAGCCCCCGCCGTGCCGAGCGCTCACCCGCGCGGGTCCCCGGTGCCTCCCTGGGTTTGACTGGGCATCGGTCGGCGCTGCTGCGGCTCGCGCACCGCAACGCCGGGTCGGCCGGCTCTCCAGCCCCGGCCGAGCCTCGGTAGCTCGCCGCAGGCCCCGCCTCCGAGGCCGCCCGGCCCCGCCCCGTCTGCGCGGAAACCGAGACCCCCGCGCTGGCGTCGGGACGCACCGACACGCGCGCGGCCTCGCAGCGACGCCCCCGCCACCGGCCCGGGCGCGCGCGGCCCGGGCGCCCTCCCGCGGGCCCCGATTGCCACAGTGCCGCAGCTGCGCTCGTCTGTGAAGCTCCCTGTGCTGACGTCTCCGAAGGATGGACTGCGCAAATACCACGCGTGCTGTTATGTAACCGGCTGCTTTACGTCAGCGCAGCGATTTTAGGGTTCATCCTGACAGCTTGTGCCAGTACTTCCATCTATGCTCAGTAGTACTTCACTGAACCAGTGTCTCACGTTTTCTTTATCCCTGCACCAGGTGACACCCACCTGGGTTGTTCCCACCTTTGACTGTTAGGAATAAAGTGCTGCAATCATTCATTCATGTGGGTTTTCATGTGTGTGCAATGGTTTTCAATCCACTCGAATTATGGGGTCTCCAGGTACCTCCATATGCACTGGAGTGAAGAATAGCACCTGCTTTCCAAGGTGGTTGCGCCATCTGCCATTCTATTAGCAGGAAAGGAGCGCTCCAAGACCTCTTGTCTCACTGTTTCTATTTTCCAGTACTTGGGGGTTGAACCGAGAGCGACCTGCAGCAGTCTGCAGCTGTCCAGAGAGGTCCAGTTTGGCGCCGCTGTTCAGAGTCCCTGCCGCCTCATGACTGGGCCACTATGCATTCTGACCCCTAGCTCAGAAGTATGGGTGCGGCTGTTCCACACACCCTCACTGCTGGACCTGCGCTCTTTCTGGTTTCGATTGCAGAAGGCATAGTTTTCTCTCTTCTTCAGTTTCCCCATCTTTAGTTTTCCCTTTCTCCCCATGACAGCCTGTAGCCCCAGCCTGCTTTCTCTGGCATGTAGGGCAGTCTCTTCTTTTCTGACTTTGTTGTTGTTGTTAGGTGCCATCGAGTCGTGTCCGACTCATAGAGACCCTCACAGGGTTTTCAATGGCTGACTGTTTCGGGATTGCCTTGGGAGTGGATTGCCACGTTCTTCTCCCATTTTCGCGGTGCTGGGAATCGAACCCAGGACCTCAAGACTCCAGAGCGGCACTCTACCAACTGAGCTAAATCCCAGCCCTTTCTGACTTAAATAAACTTTTTCCTTTGGTTCCATTTATAAATTCTTTTATTAATGAGAGCGAGGATCCAAAGAGGCACGCCGCCATCGGGTGACACAAAGCTGTCCCGGCACCATTTGTTATTCCATCCCCACTGCGTGGTCTTGGTGCTGGGATTCACAGTCCTAGTCCGTTCCTCTTCCTGTCTTTGCGCCAGTGCCGCACTGCCTGGGTTGTCTTTGCCTGTAGTGAGTCTCGAACTGAGGAAGTCTAAGCCTTCCTACTTTGCTCTTTTCCCAGCTTATTTTGGCAGTTGTGGGTCTTTTGCAATTCCATAGGAATTTTAGAATAAGCTTGCTGGTGTCTACAGAGAAGCCACGTGCCGTTCTTATCAGGGTTGCACTAAATCTGCAAGAAGATTTAGGAGCATTGTTGGAGCAACACCCCGTCTTCTGACCTATGCAGGTGGACGCTCTCGCATGCCAAGATCTTGTTTAATTTCCTCAACAATGTTCTGTAGTTTCTGGAGACGAAGTTTTGAACTCTTTTTGTTAAATTTATTCCTAAATATTTTATTCTTTATAATGCCATGGTCAATGGAATTATTTTCTTCATTTCATTTTGAGATTTCTCAGTGTAAGTGTATAAAAGTGCACTTGTTTGTATGTTGATCTTGCCTCCTGAGACCTTGCTGAACTCTCTCATTAGCTATAATACTTCTCAATGGCTTTCTTAGGATATTTTGTATACAGGATCATTTGATGTGTGGCTATGTCCTAAGCACTTATAAATTACCTTTACTAAAAAGCATCTATTCTCATTTGGACCCACAAATATCCTGTTCCAGATGCCCCCAGAGGCATCTGAAGGTCTCCGGCCCTTGTCTAAAGCCTGCAGCCACTTGGGATCTTGGAAACATTAATGATAAACATCTCTTTGACAAGAGACTGCAAATAAATCTTCCAGTGATGACAACGGATAGCGGCAACAACTCCCCGAAATCACTCTTCCAAACCACAAAGGAAGTCGTGCTCTGAGCAAGGCCGCGTCATCATGCACCCCTCTCACCCCTGCCGCAACCCTTCCTTTACTTAAACCAAAGCTCACGGGACTTCCCCAAAGATGGGCTTGGAGTCACAGATCTCCTTCACCTGTTCCTCTCCCAGTCTGCATGTTGATTAAATCTCCTTTGCTGCTTTTCTTGATTACTCATCTCTTTGATTGTTGTATTGAGTGGCTAAACCTAATTCCAAGAATTGGGGCTTTGCCCTAAACTCTGGTGACAAAGAGACAGTTTTGTTCCCCTATGTCTAATGACTTCTGCTTATTTTTATTGCCTACTTCCTCTGACTAGAACCGCCAACACACTGGAATAGCAGCGGTGAGGGCAGGTGTCCTTTCTCCTGTTCTTGGGAGGAAAGTACCCGGTTTTTCACTGTGTAGGGCAAAGTCAGCTTGGGGCTTTCATGCCATTTATTAGGTTGAAGAAGTTTCCATTGATTTGTCATGTGTTCAGTATTTTCATCATGAAAATGGTGTTAGAGTTTGATAAATGCTCTTTCTGCATCTGTTGAGAGGATTGTGATTTTTGGCTTTTAATTTGCTGAAATGGTGTATTACAAAATAATTGATTTTGAGGGGGGTTAAACCAACCTTTCATTCCTGGACTACATCCCACTTGGTGATGATGTATAATTCGTTTCACATTGGGATCTCTTTTGCTGTGTAGTGTTGGGACTTGGGGAAGAAGCCAGAAGAGCAGGAACAACCTGAGCAGGACCAGGGCTCATGGCAGGGCAGCCGGGGCAGCGGGGAAGATAGAAGGCACCAGACAAGGGGCTCCCCAACCTTCTCCAGCCTCAAGGTAGAAGCGACTGGGAGGAATATTCTTGCAGCAGCTGCCTGTGAGGCAGGCTTTGTACTCATTGCCACACTGTTCTCCAGTCCGTGTCTGTCACCCTTATCCCCTTGCCTGACACCCTCTGTCCCACTGGCCCAGCTGCCACCTTTGTGTAGTAAATGTCTTTCCTTGCTCATCAAAACACCCAGGCTCATCAACTTGCCGGGCTGCATCTGTACAGTCCATCTTTCCTCCATCTCCCTTAGCACTCTTTTCTTCCCGGGGGTGGCTCCCCCCACGCCAGCCTGCCTGGAAGTTCCATCTTTCATCATTCTCCAGCACTCCGCACCCTCAATTCTACCCCTACAGCGTCTACCCAGAGCTGGAAAGAAAACAGCAACCTAAAGGTCATTAGGAGAAGGACCTGGCAATCCACTCCCAAGGCAATCCCGAAGCACTCAGCCATTGAAAACCCTACGAGGGTCGCTATGAGTCGGATACCGACTCGATGGCACCTAACAACAACAACAACAACAAAGGTCATTAGACCCTCAGGCTGATGGGGCCCTCGTACAACTTCAGATTCCTGAGCAACACCCCCCAGCCCTTCTACAGTAGTGTGTCCTCTGCAGTAGCTCTGGGTCACAGGCATTTTGATGAACTCCCCAGGCTTTACTCTTCCACTACAGCTTGGAAGCCCAGGGACAAAGGGTAGCCCATGACAGCCCAGTGGAGGAAGGATGACTCGAACATGCGGTGGCAGTGAGCTGTGGAGGATAACAGGTGGAGCGGACGGGGCTGACCGGGAGGAGGGTGGGGGTTGGGGTGCTCCTGAGCTAAAGCACTAGCAGCAGAGGTGCAAAGGCTAGAAGATACCTTCAGATTTCCGGTGCCCCCCCACCCAGTGTCCACATCTGATGGGGAGGGACATAGGGCAGCAGTTGGTGTGTGGACCAAGGGCGATGTGTGGTCAGGGTGAAACCACACATTTCTTCATTCCGGAAATGCTGGGTGTTGCTCCAGGTCGCCCTGTATGAGGGATGCCAGGCAAGTTCATGGTCCACCCCATGGTGGGTTGGAGTTGCAGGTGGTGGAAGAATTCACCAGAGCTTTCAGACTTTAGCAGAACAGAGAAGGATTATTACAGCGCTGCAAGGGAGCCGTGATCTGGGCTCACTGTGTGCATGCATGTTTTAAAATTTTATTCATTCTTGGTTTTTGGGGGCAAGGTCTCACTGAGTAGCCCAGGCTATCCTGGAACTCTTTGTGTAGACCAGGCTGGCCTCAAACTCACTTTGAGCCTCTTGCCTCAGCCTCTGGAGTGCTGGGGTGACAGATGGGGCCCCCACCCCCTGCCATTGTGTGTGTGATGGGCGGCTTCCTGAACCTGGTTTGTGAGTAGCTTGCTGTTCTTGGAACAGGCGTGTGGGTTTGTCCAGCTGCCTTGTTTCGAGAAGCCCTTGTGCTGGCCAGGTCACCATGTGCAGATTATTGTTTTAACAACAGGGCCTGTGGTCAGACAGTACTCTCCACCGGCAGTCATCTGCCCCCTTGAGCACCCCTCCCAAGCGGCTCTCTCTCTCTTAATGGGAAGGACATGAGGCTCAGGCGATCCCCCCTTGGGAGCCGCCCAGAAAGTCCAGAGATGTTAGGAGAGAAGCAGCCGGAGGGACGGCAGAGCCAGCGTGGGCAGCCAGGGGCACCACCAGCCACCCCCGTGCCCACACACAGCCCTCACAATCAGGGCGAATGCAGGCAGAGGAAAAGCCACAGCACTCTTCCACAGCGCCCACGCTTGCTGGAGAGCTGTTCCTGACCGTGAGCCCTGCTTAAGATCTGCCCCAAGGACACGTGGGTCGGAGGCTTGACTGAAAAGCCACTAAATCATGGCCATCTCTTGCTGATAGCTCCACAACATGACCATTAGGCCTCCGTCGCCCGCGCCTCATCCCGCGGGCTGTCCGCTCTTGCAGGGCCTGCGTCCCCTCCGGGGCTGCCTCCTCCTTCCCTCCAGACCCAGCGGGACTTCACCTCCCCAGCCAATTCCCTCCTCGGCCCCCACTCCAGTGGTGAGAGACGCACACAGGCAGGGGGTGGGATTCGCACCCTGGGTTCTCCCGAGGGGCTCCCGTGCAGATGGGGGCGCACCCTCTGGAGTTCATGCGACCCCGAGGACCCGCAGGTGAGCCTGCGAACAAAGAGCCCCTTCCTCTAGGCTGCCTGCGCCGCAGCGCCCCCTGGCGGAAGCTCTGGACCTGTGCAGCCCGTGCTGACCACCCTGGGGCCCCAACCCGCAGGCACTGCTGGGCCCTGGAGTCCTCGGCCCTGGAGGGCGCCCTGGTAGCTCTGAGTTCTTCCCAGGGGAGGCCTGAGAGACAGGGACGGCAGTCCTGCAGGGCAGAGGGTGAGGTGACTCGCCCAACCCTTCCCTGCCCTGCAGGAGGAAGACCCCGAGGTTTCTCTCGGGCGCCTGGCAGAGTGGCGCTGCTACACCTGATGTACCATGGATGGGTCCTGGGCAGGGCCTTGGGGATGGGCGGGGCCTGGCTTGGTGACATCTTCAGAAGAGCAGGGCAGGCCCTGCTGGGCGGGGCCTTCAGAGCTGGGCAGGGCTTGGGGTGCATTCTGAGGTAAGCGTTCCTAAACTGACCGCGGAGGTGGTTGGTATGCACGTGACTACACAAAAACATTGGTGACTCGTACACATGAAGTCGGTGACTTGTGCCGTGTGATAGCAGGAAGCAAGGCCCATCAGAGAGAAGGAAGCCCCTGAACACAGCGTTAGTTAGAGAGCAGGCTTTACTGCAACTCAAACCCAAAGAAAACAAAATAAAGAGAATAATAAAAATAAGAGCACACCCCAACAAAACAAAACAAAACAAACCCAAATAACGAAAGAGAAAATGAAGAGCCGATGGATTGCACCAAAAGCTGGTTCTATGAGACTGCCCCAAAGGGGGAGCATGGCAACCTGGCCCAGCCCTGGTTGCCCATAGCAGGACCAGAAGGAGGACCTGTCTGTCACAGCCAGACGAAGCTGGCCAGGGGGTTGGCCAGAAGGGCGGGTGCTGAGGCTGCCGCTTGCGCCCTTTGCAGGGTGAGGTGTTGCTTCATAACTTCCTTCGGGTGGGACCTGGGCCTGGCCGGCTGTGAGGACCACATAGACATTCAGGGGACACGGAGGGAGGGGCTGGGCTTCCGTCTCAGAAGGCAGCTTCAGCTGCTTTTGTGATGCCCCCCTGAAAAGAAGACCCCTTGCCTGGAACGTGCGCTTGGCTGCGTGTAGTGTTTCTGCTAAGGCGAGACAAAAATGTCTCTCTGTGTCCTGGGATCTGCCCCGACCTCCTGAGGGGGTCCGCACCCCACTCCGGTGCTGGTGGAGTCTGGGTGGCCACCCCAGGAGCCCTACATCATACCTGTTCCTCTCTTGACCTCACTGTGCAGGCTCTGTGCAGCCGCAGGCAGGTGGGCAAGCCCTTCTTTCCTGGGCCCCGCTGATGGTCCCTGTGGGCCGGAGGCTCCGTCCACACCCACAGGGTTGGGTGGAGGATCCCAGGCAGTGGAGAGGGCCCTGCGTCTGTGCAGACTCTGCCCAGGCTGTGGTCTGAGGTGGGCCCTGGTGAGGGCTGGGTTGGGGTCAGGTTGAGTCTAGGACCCTGGAAGGGACTGCCCACTGCTAGGTTCCCACCCACTGCTGGATTCCCTCTCACTGCTGGGTTCTTTCTCACTGCCCAGTGAGGTCCCAGGGAGGCAGCCAGGAAGCCCGGGTTGGGATCCTCAGAGGCCGTAGGTCAGAGGACTGAGCAGGGCTGGAAGTTACGGCTGCCCTTGGGTTTGCTCTGGGGTCCTGCCTGGTCACAGATGCTGTTGTGGCCCTTGGGAAGCCGGGGCTCCCTGGAATGGGCAAGTCGTTCACCTTCTATCCCAACTAGCGCGAGCACGCGGTCCAGCCTGCCCTCTGCCTTGGTTTTCCTTCGTGGGTCTCCACTGCAGGAAGCCCTTGCTGACCAAGCAGTGGCCCTGGCTCCTCCCTTCATTCCGGGCTGTTGTGTCCCAGGACCCATGTCGGGGGCAGATGCCTGCTCCTCTCTGCCTCCGGGCAGGGCCAGGCACACGGCGCCCTCACCTGCCTCCAGGCGGCTGTTCTTGCCTCCTGGACTTGGATGTCTGTGCCCAGCCTGCTATGGGCTGCTGGGAGTCACCTCCCTGCTCCCAGCCTCAGTTTCCACATGAGGAAATGGGTGTGCAGCCCGGGCCCCCTGGCCCTCTGCTCACCCGAGTGCCACGTCCAAGTGGCCTTCTACACCCCGCACTGGGGAGCCCCGGGCACCTGAGGTCACTTGCCCCCACAATGTGGCACAGAGGGGCCATGGGTTGCCTGAGCAAGGGAACACAATGCCCTCCTGGCAGGTGCCTTCCAACGCGCTAGCTCCAGACCTCCCCGGGAGGCTTGGCCTGGCAGAGGCCCACAGAGATTCTGAAGGAGGCCCCAGAAGTCCGCGGGGCAGGAAACGCCCTGCAGTGGTTAGGAGGTGGCGGGGGCTCTGCAGCATTACCGGCACCAGCCACAGAGGCAGGGTGCTAAGAGTGCACATAGGAGACAAGGTTCTGGGGGGCCCAGCACCTTGCTCAAGGTCACCCTCAGAGGGTCAGCGGTGTCCAAGGCCAGACCTGGGGTCCAGGCTTGGCCATACGAAGAGGGGCTCACAGGGCAGGGGCAGTGGGGTTTACCCCAGACAACACCCTGAGCCCAGGGGAGCAGGCCGGTGTTAAGGGCACCGGCCTCCCCCATCACACCCCCCTCACAGACCTCTCCGCCCAGGGCGCTGAGGGATTTGGTGCAGGGGCACGGGGGCACGGGAGGAGGAGGTGAGCGTCCGGGCACGGCTGGACCCCTTGGCTCCGCCACTCCTGCCCCGGCAGCTGGGGGCAGGGTACCCCGGGCAGGCCTGCGAGGGTGCCGACCCTGCTGGGCGTCAGAACCCTCTGCCGAGGCCCATGAGGCCTCGCGGGGAATCGGCTGCTGGGGAACGCGGCTGGCTGCCCCCCAGGACGGGGCGACTGGGCCCTTCCTCTCACTACTTTACAGCCTCACTCTGTGAAAATTGCTCCAACCCAGGTTGTGGGCGGGGCCCCAGGCAGTGGGCGGGATCTCAGGTAGTGGGCGGTAACCGAGCAGTGGGCGGGAACCCCAGGGAACCCCAACAGCGAGCGGGAATCCCAGGCAGAGGGCGGGGTCTCAGTCAGTGGGCGGGAACCCAGCTTGTTGTTGTTAGGTGCTATCGAGTCCGTATCCGACTCATAACGACCCTCATAGGGTTTTCAATGGCAGATTGTTTCGGGATTGCCTTGGAAGTGGATTGCCAGGTCCTTCTCCCAATTTTGTGGTGGTAGGAATCGAACTCAGGACCTCAGAGACTGCAGCGCAGCGCTCTACCAACTGAGCTAAATCCCAGCCCGGGAACCCAGCAGTGAGAGGAAGCCAGCAGTGGGCGGGAACCCTGGTAGCGGGCAGGAACCGAACAGTGGGCTGGACCCTCGCAGCGGGCGGGAACCCCAGGCAGGGGGCGGGGTCTCAGGCAGTGGGCAGGAACCCAGCAGTGGGCTGGAATCCAGCAGTGGGCGGGAATCCAGGACAGGAGCTGCAGGTGGCGCTCTGCCTGGGCCCCTTCTGCCTCTGGGTCCCTGGCCCAGCCCAGGTGCTGAGTCACACTGCACCCCACCCCACCCTCCCCTGGCCAAGAAGCTGCTGGGCTCCCGAGGATGGGGTCATCCTGGGCAGCCGGCCTCCCCTTGGCGGAGGGCAGTCAGCGCCCACGTAGCTCCGAGGCCCCGGGCCTGTCTGCAGCCTCTTGGATCAAAGCCTGAGCCATGCGGCTGGGGCCTAGTGGCCCCTCTTCCCTGAGCCTGCGTTTGGAGAGGCCCCCAGCCCCCTCCCCACCTCGGGGCTGCGGGAGGCTCGGGCTTCCCCACCCCCCCACCCCCCCCCACCCCCCGAATGGGGATGGCGAGCCACCAAGGCTGGCAGAGGATAACAAGTGCTGGAGGCTTGAAACACGCCCTCTCCTCCCCAGCCAGGCAGGTTTTAAATCGTTTATTTCTTTGTGGAGGTTTGAGTAGAAAAATAAACAGGATGAGGCATCAAACGGCATCAGTGGGAGTTGGTGCTCCTGCCACCGTGCTGCCTGGCAGGCCGTGCTCCGAGTCCTTGGCTCTCCGCACCCAGCAGGACCCCGCCCCAGCCTTCTGGCAGCGCCAGCCTCCTCAGGTCAGGCACCACCATCATGGCCTGGGGTGAGGGTCCTTCTTTGAGAGATCACAGGCTGGGGACCATGAGGGCCAGGAGGCCCAGGGCCAGCGCCAGGCCCAGGGTGGCGCTGCTGAACAGGGTGTGGGCAGGCGCAGCGTTGCACAAGTCAGCCTGGCAGCACTGGATGTGGAGGGCCCCACTGCTGACCTGGGCCTGCTGGCTGGAGGAGGGCGTGCACGTGTCCTCGCAGGTCTTCTCCACCAGGTTCCCCGACAGAGGCTCCACTGCGCATGGGACAGAGAGCAGCAGGCGTCAGGCCCTGCCTACCACCCACCCCACCTCCTTCCCCAGCGACCTAGCCACTGCCCCTCCGAGCCACAAAGACCACCGCGTCGGACAGTCACCAGCAGCCTGGGGAAGGTCGTCTGACCCTGAGGCTCACCTCTGGTCACGGTCTGGCAGTAGCGGGCGCTGGCCTGACAGGCCTGGGGCTTCTTGCAGTCGGTGGCGCTATCGCACACGTGGCACCGAAGAGCCCAGGCTAGGGGAAAGAGGCCAGGTGGTCAGTAGGCTGGGGCGGCTGCCTGCAGAGACACTGCCTGGACCCAGCCTGGGCAGACCCCACCCTGGCCTCAGGACCCCGAGGGGGAGGAAGCACAGGGGACACCATGCCCCAGAGAAGCCTCCCTTGGTGCCTGGGAATAGCAAGATAGAAAGGAAAACCTAGGGGGCATGCAGGGGAACGGGGCCCTTCATTCTGGCATCTGGGCACATCTCCTGCCGGCTGAAAGTGAACGATCCAGGACAATTGACAAAATCCGTGCAGATGCCTACGTGGGGGCCATGCTCGCTTCCTAGGGCCCCTCAGACAAGCGTGCTGGAAATAACAAGAGCTTGGCTCACCTAGGGCCTGCGTGCTGTGACCTTAGCTCTACTCTCCGGCCCCAAGCCTGAACACTGCACCTCATAAAAACACCTCTGCATTTGTTTACAAAAGGAGATTCTTTAAGGTAAGAAAAACAGGTAAATCAGCTCGTGTCGTCTTCATTTTAAGCCTTACTTAATTTTAAACTTTCCTTAATGTATAAGCGTGGTTGTAAATTATATCCTTGGAGCAACCTACCACCAAAAGCCACAAAAACACACATATATGCCTAGCGTTAAGACGCACTGGTGCAATTCTCTGTCTTGAGAAGCCTCCTTCCATATCTTGGACATGTGCTATTATTTTAAGCATCTCTTTTCTCTCCAAATGCCCAGGCTTAAAGCTAAAGTGTGAGCCGGGCGCAGTGGTACACACCTGTAATCCCAGCGGCTCAGGAGGCGGAGGCAGGAGGATCGCAAGTTTGAGACCAGAGGCAGTCTGCGTAACTTGGTGAGACCCTGTCTCAAAAAGTAAAAAACTGGGCTGGGGGTGCAGCTCAGTGGTCCAGCACCTGCAGAGCATGCAGGCGCGAGGCCCTGGGTTCAACCCCCAGTCCCACACACACACACAAAAAACTGAAGTGTGTGCTATCTCCGCTTTCTCCTTAATCAGCTCACTAGCTTTGTTTCACTCTGACTTGCCCTGAAGTTCTTTCCTGTGAAGGAGCCAAGGACCAGGCTTTGCCTGAGCGGAGGTCCCTGGCAGGTCCCTGGAGGTCCCTGGGGAACATCCTCAGGTGACAGGTGGCAACGCTGGGCTCCCATGGCTGCTGAAAAGGGCAGCTCCCGGGACACGGCCACCCCCCCCCCATGACCCTGGGCCGCCAGCTTGACTGCACTTGGGGGAGGAGGGGCTCGGCCCCAGGGCTGCAGGGAGTTCCGGGATGGGAGGAGGGGGTGAGCAGGAAGCAGGGAGCTGGCGGCCAAGGCACCATGACCTGGGTGTCTCTCTCCTGGGGAGGTCTGTTAAGACAGCTCCCCTGCTCTCGGGGTGTCTGGGGTTCTACGGCTCGATTCTGAAATTCTCTGATTTGAAAATCCTGTGATTCTGCTGGGTTCCGATGTCCGTTGGGAGTATCAAGCATCCCGCAAGGACAGGGCTCTCTGAGCCTGAACCCCAGGCGCCTAGTCTTTGGTGGCTGCCTCTTATCCCAGCCTGGCTGATGCCAAGGGCCCAGCATATAGGCCACAGCTGTCCACCCCTGCCCTGCCCCAGACCCGGCCTCTCACCTGGGCCCGTGGCCACAGCCAGCGTGATGAGGAACAGAAGGGCCGTCTTCATCGCGAGTGTTGTCTGGGAACTGCGGGGTCCCCCCTCTCCCAGCTCTCATAGCTGGGCCAGGAGCTGTGGGCGGGGCAGGGGGCAGCCAGCCAACCAGTAGCAGGCCACCAGGGCCTGCCCTACCCTGCCCAGCCCGCACCCACCAGCCCAGCACATGCCTGACCCTGCCGGCTGGAGGGTCCTCGGTTCCTGGCTTCCTCCCCAGGCAGGATCTGCCCTGGTTCCTCCAGCCTGTGCAGGACCAGCTGTGGCCAGCGGCCTCGCACTCCGTCCCAGCTCCTGGCTCTGCAGCTCACGTGGAGGTCAGGCTGTGCCTCCATCTAAGTTACTCCAGATTGTGTAAATTGATAGCTCTCAGGCTAGGCCTCGCCCAAGTAACTCTGTTTCACAAGAGGGCAGTCTGCTCCATTCTGAGCACAAACGCTGAGGCTGATGACTCTGCATCTTGTGGGTGCAGGGAACCAACCACCAGCTGTCCAGCGCAAACGGTGAGGCACTGGCCGATGATGACGTCCTTATGGACATAAAATACCCCCACTGCGCACTCATCAATCAACACATGGTGTGTCGAAACTACGTCAGGAGAAGCCAGCCGTGAACCCACTGAACACCCAGGCCAACGAGGGATGCAGCCCCTCACCCGGAGCATGTGGAAGGGGGGACGCCTCGCACAGGGACAGTGCGGCCTCCCCCCACCTGTCAGCACCCCACCCGGTGCACACGTCCTGGATGGACAGGCGACAAACTCCCAACTCTGTCCCTGGGGCTTCAACTCAGCTCCATCGATCCCCTGGCTCCACACAACCTTCTCAAAAGTTGGTGTCCATCTGGACCCGGCCCTGCGGCCTTGAACCAGCCCTGCAGTTCTTTTTTTTTTTTTTTTTTTTTTTTGTGGTACTGGGGGTTGAACCCAGGGCCTCACACCTGCACGCTCTGCAGGTGCTGGACCACTGAGCTGCACCCCCAGTCCATTTTCTTACTTTTTGAGACAGGGTCTCGCTAAGTTATGTAGACTGCCTCTGGTCTCGAACTTGCAATCCTCCCGCCTCTGCCTCCTGAGCCGCTGGGATTACAGGCGTGCGCCACTGCACCCGGCTCACCCCTGCAGTTCTTCAGCACTTCCCCTTGAGATGAGTTTTGTGTCCCCAGCAGCTCTATGACTGGGGTCCCTCACTCTCTTATCTACCCGCCCGCAGCGACTCTCTTTACTCTGCTCTTGCCTTCAGTAAGCCCTCTTTGAAGCCTGCAGCCTCTCTAACCCGGTAGTTGTGATTCCTTTACTTATATAGAACTGTGTGAAGCGTGACGTGATCGGAGAATTCATCCTCATAATTTAGGTGGGAATAAAGAACCTGTAATTGCCGATGGCCATTGACTATCAAGTGAAATTGGGAATAGCTGGTGAACTAATGCCGACGAAACTGGCACAGCTTGTGAATTTATTGCTGTTCAATGAATTCTGACATTGTGCGGAAAGATGCAAACGTGTCTGTGTTTCCAACGTAGTGCGCTTGCCACAGCTCGCTGTCCCAGGTCTCTACCTCTCCCATCCTCATTTCTGCCGCTCTGGGTCTCAGTTCTGTCTGCCCGTTCCTGGGTCACGTCGTGTGTGACCTTCTGCCCCTGTCTGCTGCCTCCTTTGTCTGCGTCCTATACTCCCCCCCGTTCCCGGGCTGGGTGCCCCGCAGGTGCCCACGGAGGGGTGGCGCTGGCCTTCGTGTCAGGTAGGTGGCTCCTCCAGCCTGGGCACGATGATGGCCATATTGTCCATCTTCACACAGAATACCTGGAGTGACCTCCGGGGACTTGGGCTGTGAGAGGCGAGGTGAAACAACAGGAGCCCACACGCAGCGGGGTGTGGCCAGGGGGGATGCGAAGACCTCAGGCCACCTGGGGAGCCCATGGCTGGTGCCCCCTGTAGGGGAGCCTTATTGTCCCTTCCTCTCCCTCTCTCAGGCCCCAGCACCCCTCCCCACTGAGGCCTCCCTCACCTGTGCCCTGAGCCCCACCCTTCTGTCAAAGCAGCCTCATGACGCCCCCGCATCCTGCTTTGTAACCCTTGCCCTGCCTCCGTGCTCTGCTCCCCAAGGCCGAGAGCCCCAGGCCTGGCACCCCACACTCAGGGCCCTGAGGGGCAGGCGGAACCACACCTTCCAGCTGGGGTCTGACTGGGCGATTGAAGCCCCATTCAGAAAGTCCTTGCCTATGTTTTCCTCCAGTCGTTTCAAAGTTTTGGGCGTCCCATGAAGATCTGTGATCCACTTTGTAGACCACTGAATAGAACAGAGGATCCAGAAATGAACCCACGCAGCCACAGCCGTGGGAATAGGCAGGTGACAGGCACTGCCCTCTTCTTGCTGCCTCTCTGTCTGCCCTGCGGGGTGCGGGTGGGCCCTGCAGAACCCTTAGCCTGGGGAGCCAGCAGGACGGAGAGCAGGCTGTGCACGGACAAACCGCCCCATGGAGGGTCCCCGTGCAGCGGGCAGATGTGCACCAACAAGGAGGGGCGGGGCAGGCCCAGGCTCACAACCTCCGGGGCCTCCTCAGCCGTTAAAGCGATGGCCGCTTGCTGGGGGCTTGGAGGCAGCATTGCCCCACAACTGCCCCCGAGTTCCCTGTGCAGCATCTCTGGGGCCAGAGCCCTGCCCACAGTGGAGGGTGGGGCACTGGCCCTTCAGGGAGCTGGGAGGGGTGCAGGGAGGAGTCTCCAAGGCAGCCTCCACTCTGGAACTGGTGCCTGGTTTTGGCTGGTCCTGTCAGCTGGGCACCATCAACCTGGGGCTTGCTTCGGGCAGCTGGAGCCCAGGGATGGGCCCATAATGCAGGGTCAGGCCTCCCAGACAGCACCCGCTCCAAGCCGCCTGCGTGCAGCAGGCACAGGCGTGCGGCGATGGTTGATGACTCGGAGCCTTGGGAATAGAACTCAGGGCTTAGGGACAGAGTGGTGACAGCGGGAAGGGAAGGATGACTCACTGGGGCCAGGGGGCAGGAACACTGTGGAAAAACAGGTTTGAAACTCCTCCTGGGCCCAGGGAGCTGGAGGTCCAGAGAGAGGGGCAGAGAGGCCTGGAGTTCTGGGCCTGAGGCCAAGGGCAGTGGGCAGTAGGGGCTCCACACGTGGGCTGGAGGAAGGGAGGCCCCTGCACACCTGGCGCGCCTTGGGTCTCAGGTTTCGTGGTGGCAGCGTCCTGGAGCTGAGGTGGCAGCGGGGCCCCAGATCTGCCAGGGGAAGTTCTTTGTTCCTGGCAGGGCTGCCCTGGAGGGCGTGAGCCGTCTGTCTCCACCTGTTTCCCAGCAGAAGGGTGAAACTCTCAGAAGAAAGTGTGCGACTCGGGTGGCAGGAGCTCTGGGAGGGCTGGGGGCCTACGGGGCAGTGCACTCAGGCAGGGACCATGAGGGTGGTTCAGGCTGGAATGCACACAGAAGCCTCATGTCCCTTACAGGTGCCCTCTACCTGTGGGGACAACCATCTGTTTCAGAGCTTGGGTCCTCATAGCCCTCATACTGGGGCCCCGGACACGGCTTTTACCCTGAAGCTGTGGCATTTCAAATTGTACAGGGAGGGAGCCTCAGTCTCCTCCATGTAGATGCCAAGCCTCTTAATAAGGACATAAGCTTGTGGCACCTTTGTGGAGGATCACATGGCTGTGGCTGCGTGAGTTCATTTCTGGATCCTCTATTTTATTCACTGGTCTCAAAATGAATCACAGATCTTTATGTAAAGCCCAAAGCTTTGAAACGACTGGAGGAAAACATAGGCAAGGACTTTCTGAATGGGGCTTCAATAGCCCAGGACGGAATAGCAAGAATGGACACATGGGATTGCGTCGTTAAAAAGCTTTGGCACAGCAAGGGAAACAAATACCGAAGGGGAGAGACAGCTTGCAGAACGGGAGAAAACCTTTGCCACTTACTCATCTGACAGGGGATTAATATCCAGAAAACAAAAGAACTTCAACAATTAAACACCGAAAAAACTCCCCAAATAAATCAGTCAATGAAATAGCAAGTGAACCAAACAAAGAGTCCTCAAGAGAAGGGAAGCAGGGTGAGAAAACTGAAGGTACTTTGAGACACTCAGGAGTTGGGTAACATAAAAAATGGATCGCCATAGCAAGGTCAGCCCAGAGAAACAAGTCCTCTCAGGACTGAGCCCGAACCCCAGCTCTCCTGGGGTTATGTAGTTCACCACGTGGGGGTTGTAGACGGAAACCACATGTGCACAGCCTGCATGATCATGTGTAGGTGGGTTAAGCTAGTTCCCATGGGAAGAGGCAGGTAACACCTACATGACACAAGAAATCGGGAAGCGGATTACAGGGCAGAGAGCACATTCCATAGGGCGAGTTTAGCCGTTGTAAGAAATAGGGAAGCAGATTACAGGGTGGAGAAAGGCAGATAAGAAGCAAGGAAACGGGAGATGACCTCCAGGATGGAATGTGTAAGTTTTAAACAAGGAACATTAAGTTCTAGTAGTTATATTTTAAGCAAACATTATATAACATCTTAACTTTTGATTTAAATGTTCTGCAACAGAAGAAGTAAAAATGGCCAACAAGCACAAGGAAAAAACGTTCCACATCCTTAGTCATCAGGGAAATGCAAGTCAGAACTACACTGAGATTCTATCTCAGCCCGGTGAGAGCGGCTGCCATCAGCAAAACAAACAGGAACAAATGCCGGCGAGGACGGAGGATGTGGGGAGAACAGAACCCTTGCACGCTGCTGGTCGGAAGGCATTTTGGTGCAGCCACTGTGGAAATCAGTGTGGAGGTTCCTCAAAAAATGAAACTTAGGACTGTCTTATGGCTCTGGGTATATGTGTGGAGATACATATAGGTGAATGGGCTGGGATTTAGCTCAGCTGATAGAGCGCTGCGCTGCAGTCTCTGAGGTCCCGAGCTCAATTCCCAGCACTACAAAAATGGGAGAAGGGCCTGGCAATCCACTCCCAAGGCAAGCCCGAAACAGTCAGCCATTGAAAACCCTATGAGGGTCGCTATGAGTAGGATACCGACGTGACGGCACCTAACAACAACAACAACAACATATAGGTGAAGACCTGCGGGTGGGAGGCCCTCAGCTGGTGGAGTGGGAGGGCCTCCAGGCCAGCATCTTCTGGCTTGGCCTTCGGCCCCACCCCACCCCATGCTCTCTTACTCAGCTAGGCCAGGTGAAGGCTGAGTTGAGCCTCAGAGTGAGGCAGTGTCTCCCTCAGGCCAGTTCTGTCCTGAGTCACACCCGCACACACAGGCAGGGCCTGGTGACACGGAAGGGTGGGGCCTGGCCCAGCATCACTCAGGGAGAGGAGCCAGGGCTGGGCCTGGCCTCTGGGCCTGGGGCTCTTCCTCCACACCCCCATCTCCTGGCGCACACAGAGCCGCAGCCCCAGACATGGGTGTTGCTCACCTGCTTCTCAGGGCCTGCCTGGGCCCCGCCCACATCTTAGATCATTCTCTGGGGCCCTGGCCACCAGCGGCCATTCTCCAGCATCACTCTTCCTCTACCATCCACCCATCCTTCACCCATCCATCCTCCCATCCATTCATCCTTCCATCCATCATCCTTCATCCATCTATCATCTATCCCTCCATCCTTCATCCATCATCCATTCATCCATCCACCCATCCTTCCACACATCCATCCTTCCATCCACCCATCCTTCACCCATCCATCCTCCCATCCATTCATCCTTCCATCCATCATCCTTCATCCATCCATCTATCATCTATCCCTCCATCCTTCCACACATCCATCCTTCCATCCACCCATCCTTCACCCATCCATCCTCCCATCCATTCATCCTTCCATCCATCATCCTTCATCCATCCATCATCTATCAGAGCTGCGAGAGGGGGGACCCCACAGTTCCCATCCCAGACAGGAAGGCAGGCGCTCACCTCCTCTCAGAAGAACCCTTGGCTGTGGTCCTGGGTGGCTGCCCCTTGTGCCTCTGAGCTCCCCAGGCCCCCAGAGCAGCAGGCCGGGCACTTGGGGAAGTGGCCCTAGAGGCTCTGGGCCAGGGAGATCCCAAGGCCTGGCTTCAAGGGGGCTGTCTCGGTACTCAGGCCTGCCCCAGGTCCTTTTTTGTCCTTTTACAGCCCCAGGGGCCTGGGATTTAGCTCAGTTGGTAGAGCACTGCGCTGCAGTCTCTGAGGTCCCCAGTTCAATTCCCAGCACCTCAAAATGGGAGAAGGACCTGGCAACCCACTCCCAAGGCAATCCCAAAATACTCAGCCATTGAAAACCCTATAAGGGTCGCTATGAGTTGGACTCGACTCGATGGCACCTAACAACAACAAAAACAACACAGCCCTAGGAGCGTGAGGAGGTGAGAATCCTCCCAGCTGCACTGCCCAAGCCTGGGGCTTCCCAGGGCTGTGGGAGCTGGGCAGGCTGGGCTCAGGTGGCTGCCGGGTCGGCCAGGGCTGGCTGGGGCAGGCAGGGCAGTGGCCTGAGTCTGGCACCAAGGGGCAGTGGCTTGTGAGGCTGGTGTCTGCTGGGCCACATGAAGATACCCAGGGGAGGCTCAGGGGTCCTGGTGGGGCCTTCCTCCTTCAGGGAGGTGACAGGTGGGGGGTGGAGGTGTCCTGGACGGTCCTGCTGCCTGGGGGGCCTGCAGGTGAGGAGGCAGGTCAGGCACCCGGCCTGTGCCCCTGCCCCTCTTATCCCCCGACATTCCCACAGGGGACCATCTGGGGAGCCCTGGACCATCTGTGGACCATCTGAGGAGCTCTGGACAGCCCCTGGGCTATGGGAACGGACCCTGGCAGGTAGACGGGAGTCCACTGCCACTCCCTTGGCCTTGTCCCTTGGGAAGGGATACGAGGGATGAGGAAGTGGGAGCAGGGAGGGTACACGTCTTCCAGCCTCAGCTCCACAGGGCAGAAGGGCAGGGCGGAGACAGCTGGGGAGGCTGCAGGCCGGCGGCTCCTAAGGAAGGTTCCTGGGGCGAGCACAGGCAGGGACGAGCAGACAACTTCCTTCAGGGCTGGGGGGCTCTGGCCTTGCCTCCCAGGATGAGCCCTGGGCACAGGTGAGGTCTCAGGAGACCTCTGAGCCCTGGGCTTGTCAAGAGGGACGAAGCCAAGATGGGGCCTGTGAGGCGCGAGGTCTCTCTGCAGGCTGTGCACGTGGCGGGATGGAGAGGGGGGGACCCCAGAGCTCAGTCGGTCTCCAGAGGACCCCTGGGAGTCCCTCTGGGGCTGACTGAAGTCTGCCATGCTGGCCTGGGAGCCTCAGCGCAGACCCAGAAGTCTTAGGCGCGAGCAGCTGGGTTTCTCTCACGCCCGAACCCATGGTGGAGCCGCCCCTGCCGCCAAAGGCCCCACGTCTCAGGGTGAGCAGACTTGCAGCTTTATTCTTCTGTCAGTACAGCATGTGGGGAGGGCTGGCAGATGGCACTGCCAGGGAGATGGGACAGATGCCCTGTCCATTGAGGACAGACCCCCTCACTGCTCCCACGCCTTCCGCAAAGACCCAAGACGACCTGCCTCACCCGTGGCAATGGGCGGCCAGGGGACCCATTTAAAAGACCTGGGTTCACTCAGGCAGGGGGTGGGGAGGTGGCCAATAGATGGAGCCCCTGCGAGGCCCTGGGAGGCACGTCGATAGGGGGTCTGCGGGTGACGGATGGCAGGTGGCTGGCTGTGGAGTGCAGAGTCCTGAGGGGTCAGCTTCCCTACCTCCAGGCTGTCACCCCCTCCAGGCCAGTGTGACCTGCCACACAGAAGAGGCCCAAAGGGCCCTCTGGCCGTGTGCCTGTGGTCCTGCCAGGCAAGGCTGGGGGGCAGGTGCGGGTTGTGGAAGAAGCGGCGAGGGGAGTGACAGCTGGGGCCGGGGACAGTGGAGGTCGCTCACGCTGCAGGGCCCTGTGACAGGAACGGGAGCTGGGCGCTCACCGGGCGGCCTGGAGCAGCGCCAGCAGCAGGCTGGCTGAGGCGCAGGCCCACGCAGCCCCGAGGCCGCCAGCCAGGCCCGAGGCGGCGTTGTAGCACTGGCTGTCCGGGCAGCAGGACACAGACAGGGTGCGGCCTTCCGAGGACACGGTGCTGTTGGTGCAGCTCGGCGCGCAGGACTTCATGACCAGGATGCTGCCGGCGTTGGCTGTGGGGACAGGAGGAGGACCCGGGGGTGTCCTGAGCCGCAGCCTGGCAGGAGGCCCCATGGGTACAGCCTGAGAGGGCTGGAGGGGGCGGTCCTTCCTCCCGGCCTCTGGAAATCTGTAGCCCCTCCCACCGGCTCCCCTGGGACATCTGGGGCCAGGGCATGACTTGGTGGCTCCTCCCTCCCAGTCTTGGGGTGCACCATGCCCCTCTTTTCCCTACCCGGGGAGATTCCTGGAGCTCCCTCTCCTCGCCTCTGGGTCTGAGGGCGGAGGGTGGCCCAGGCCAGGCTCAGCCCTCCCACCTCCAGGGGCCGGGGAGCCTGAGACGAGGCTGAGGGACCGTGAGGACCTCATGGCCTGGACAGCCACCTCTGTACCTCACACCTGAGGGAAACAGAGGCACAGCCTTGCCAGGGGTCCTGGGGTGTCAGTGGGGGACACTGTCAGGCAGCACCACCACCCCTTGCGGGACTTGTTCTGCATCTGCATGCACCCCGGAGGGTCGACAGGGTCCCCAAGACGACGCACGGGCTGCTGAGGGCACGTAGCTGTGACTCTGACCCAAGGGGCCTGTTATATGCAGCTGGCCCCGAAACTGCGGGATGAGGGAGGTGCCTGATTGCTCTATGCCTTGGTTTCCCTGCCTGGACATGTGGACAAGGACAGAAGTAGCCTCTGTCCTTGTTTGGGGTTAGAGCGAGCTCTTGGGTGGCGCTGAGCGAGGGTACGTGGCAGGCAGCGGTGGAACGTGGTCAGTGGCGGAGCTCGGTGCTGTGTCTAAACAGCCCTTTCCTGGCTTTGGCAAAGCGGAGGGTGAGAGCAGGGTGAATCGCAGCTGCTCCTGGACAAGAGAACCCGGGAGCCAGTGGGAAGCCACGTATGGGGTGCTCAGGACACGCTCTGAGGACAGCGTGGGGCAGGACACCACCTGCCCCGGACGGACCGTCCAGTCGAAGCCCACGGGTGGACATGCTGAGGCCCAGTCCCTAGCCAGGAGCTTCGCTGCTCTGGTGAGGAGGAAGAGAGGCAGCCTTTGCTGTCCACTCTCCAGACCTTGCTGGGGACCGGGGCACCCAGCCTGGTGCCCGCAATAGCCCAAGGGATGCCGAGAGAAGGCCCGGGGCCACCCGGAGCTCAGTCCTCCCTCGCTGGGAGCCTGGCTGAGTGTCGAACCCTGGACGGGCGCCCCCAGGGCCTGGTGCGGCAGGGTCAGGAGTGGCCACTGGTGTTATTGTCCCTCCCTTTCCTTCCACCTCAGGGGCCAGGAGGCACAGGATTTGACATGAGTAGAGGAGGAGCCTGAATGCCAGGGTCACCCTGGTGACACAGGGGCACTGGCAGACGGCTGTTGTCCACCCATACTGCACTCTCTGCCTCCATTGCTGCCCCGAGTGGCACCCTCTCTAGGGTCAGCCTCTGGCCCTCCCGCTGGCACATGGTCAGACCCGGCTGTGACCTCTGAGCCCCCTGGAGAATGGAGTGACTCACACATCTCAATGTCCCCACACCTGCCAGGTGCGCAGGGAGATGGATGGACAGATCAAGGTGAGACAGACGCTCAGGGAGGGCGAGTGGGAGGAGGGGCAAGGATGGGGCAGGAGGCTGGAGAAGCCCCTGTCCAGGGTGGGCACCGTGGGCCCCTGGGGGCCTGGCCTGGTCTGGGCGTGAGACCCAAAGCTTTAGGTATGGGGAGCTGGGTGTGGGGGAGGGCGGTCCTGGGCTTGCTGGGGGCCCCAGGGAGAAGAGCAGCCTCAGCCCTCGCTCGCCTCCCGGCTCTGTGTGGGCGGGGCTCCTCTCGGTGGCTCATTTTGTGGCCACCCCAGCAGCGCCATGCTGGGCGAGGGTCCCATCCTGTCTGCTCTTGCCTGTGCCTCTGGAGAAGTCAGGTGCTCGCTCACGGGGCAACAGGGGGCAGGTGGACCAAGGGCAGCCCTTGTGGTGCCTCCACCTGCCTCTGGGTGAGGCCAGGGTGGGCCTGAGCAGGGTGGAGGTGAGAAGGTGCCAGCAGAGGGGCAGCGGGTCTCCACCAGGGACCCTGAGGGTGGCCTGACCCGCTGCAGAGGATGAACCCGGGCAGTGTGGCTGGGTAACCAGGAAGGGGCAGTGGGACCCGGTGGGACCCCATGTGGAACAGTAGCCCAGCCCTGAGTGGGAAGGAGGTGCCCATGTGGTGGTGGGGCAGGCTGACCGCTGGGCCTCAGTGGGACCCAGGGAGGCCGCAGCACCTCTGGGTCTGGGAAGCTCCTGGCGTCTTCTCCCCCGCAGCTGGCTGCCACCACCGGGACAGCGTCCCCAAGGCCTCTGGCCCCAGGGAGCCGCCGCTGCTGTGCTCACTGGGCGGCTTCTCCTAGGCTCCCACCCTGTGCCTCAGACGGGGAGTCCGGTGGCCTCACCATGCAGCCCTGGCCCATCCGTCCCCTGCGGAACAGTTTCCCACAGATCCCTCTGGTGACAAAGGCCCCTCCAGCCCTGACTTGGAGCGTTTGCCGTCTTACAGAGAGGCGGTGTCCTGACAGAGCCCAGACCCAGTACTGTGCTCCGGCGTGGCCCCGCTGGCCCTCAGTCCCTCTCAGCCCAGGGCTCTGGGAGGAGCTGGCATCTGCTCCTCCACTGCTCCAGGACCCTACCCACCTGTAGACGAGGGTCCTACCTGGAGACACCTGCTCTGCCCTGCAGAGGCTCCAGTCAGGGTCCCCACTGTGGGCCCACATAGGAGCTCTGGCCCCCGCTCAGCCCCACTGCGCAGGGAAGGACCGGTTTTTAACAACGCCTGAACTATGGGTGGCCATGTCCCTCGGATCCGGATGGGGCGGAGTGGGGTCCTGAGTGATTCCAACTGGGTGTGGAAGTGGGGAAGAGGTTGGGGTGGGGCTGGGGGCACTTGTGTGGTGTTGGCGGGGCGGGTGGGGCCCAGGTGCTCGCTGGCCTGTGCAGTCACAGGTGCTTATCTGTCAGGGCCTCTACGCTAGGGCCTTGTTGTGCTCGGGCCCAGGCTGAGGGGAAGCAGAGGCCATCAGCCCGCCCCCCGCCTAGTGCCCACTCAAGGTCACCTCTGACCCCCTATCCCCACTTCAGCGTGTTCCTGGACCTCTGGCAGGGGCTGAAGGGCTGGGCCTTCTAGGGGTGAGGTTGACGTGCTGCTCCCTCTGTTCCTCTGACCCTGTGCGTCACTGCCAGGCTGCGGCCTGCGTGACAGGCACGTGGGGGATGTCGTCTCGGAGGGCTGCACTTGGGCTGGGCTCACAGTTCCTCTGCCCACACCTACCTTAGCGCCTGTGAACTCAGGCACCCATCTGCCTCCCTGCCCTCAGCTGCCTCTGGAGAAAGGAGCAGGGACACTAGAAAATGTAGCCGAGCCACGTCAGCTAAGCCAGGGAAGGCCAGGTGGACGGATGGGTAGGTAGGTGGTGGACGGATGAATGGATGAGTGAGTGAGTGGGTGGCGGGGTGGATGGGAAGATGAATAGGTGGCTAGATGGACAGGTGGATGGTGGGTGGGTGGATGGATAGAGGGTGAGTGGGTGGTCAGATGGATAGATGGATGGATAGTTGGGTGGGTGGAAGGAGGGGTGGATGTACAGGTAAATGGATGGGTGAATAGGTTGATGGAAGAATGGGTGGGGGGGTGGAGGGTGGGTGCATGTTTGGGTAGAGGGAGAGTAGGTGGGTGGTGGATGGATGAGGGTGGGTGGGTGGTGGGTGGGTGGTGGATGGAAAGATGGATATGTGGATAGATGGACAGGTGGATGGGTGGGTGAGTGGGTGGATAGAGGGTGAGTGGGTGGTCAGATGGATAGATGGATGGGTAGATGGGTGGGTGGAAGGATGGGTGGATGTGCAGATGAATGGATAGGTGGATAGGCTGATGGAAGAATAGGTGGGTGGGTGGATGGAGGGTGGGTGCATGCATGGGTGGAGGGAGGGTGGGTGAGTGGGGGATGGATAAGCGTGGGTGGATCAGTAGGCACATGGGTGAGTGGATGGAGGGGTGAATGGTGGATGGCAGAGGAGATGGAGCAGCAGGAGGCCATAGAAGGGTTAACCTCAAAGGCGATCTTTGTTCTACTTCTCACCGTCCCTGTCCGTCTTCTGTCCTTGGAGGACAGAATGATCCAATGCTCGATGCACAGGGCTCAGCCCCTGCCTCCCTGGGGAGGACTGCAGGAGCCTGCAGGCCTGGGACAGCTGGCCAGGGGCGGCTGGCTCAGGGTAATGTGTGCCCAGCATGTGCTTAGAGCCAGGCCGGAGGCCTACGAGTGACTCCAGCCTTGGGCTGAAGGCAGAAGCTACAGCCGAAGGCCCTGGTGTCAGCTCTGGGTGTGTAAGGCGGCGAAGGGGCCCTGGAGATGGCCCAGGGGCCGTGTAATTGGCCCAGCTTCCAGACACAGTGGCTGGCAGAAGGCTGCCTGGGCACCGCTCACCCAGGGGCTGTGGTGGGACCCCGAACAGGCTGCAGCAGAAGGCACATGGTCACTCTGTGGTGACCCCTGGTAGGAGGGACTGCGGTTCCGACAGAGGGCGAGGTGGCCGGGAGAAGCTTCCACTGGGCCTGCACAGTGGACTTTTACAGGGGGAAACAGTGGCCAAAGGTGTAGCACTGCAGAGACAAAGGCCAGCTGTAGGGCGTGGGGACCCCACAGCTGTGACGGAGCAAGCCAGGGATCGGGGGTGGGGGGGCCAAACCCCACATGCTGGCGTGGAGGTCAAGTGCTGGGAGAGGCTTCTTTGCACCTGGGCCTTGAGAGGGCCGTCCTGGGAGGGTCCTGTTTCCCATAGCGGGTGGGGGTGTTATACAGGGGCCTCCTGGGGAGGTGCCCTAGGCAGTGGACCCTTACTCTGACCCCAGCTCCTCCTGTGGAACGAGGCGCCCAGTCGCTCATCCCACACATGGGCCAGCGCTTCCTGGCCTTGCTGGCCCTTCTTGGAGAGTGAGAGGCACTTGCGGCTGAACTAGGGCAGCAGGTGGCCAGGCACAGGCCCCACACACCCACGCCGGGGTGAGGGGCACACTTCCCAGGCTCTGGAACCCCCAGAAGATGTGGCCTCCTTGTTGGGGTGACTCCTGGGCATTTCTGGACCCCCCCCCCATCTGCAACCAGTCCCCAGTCTTGTTGGGGCAAGGGAGACATTTCCAGGGTACTCTGGGGAAGGCCTGCACAGTGCCTCAGTTTCCCCTCCTGGGTGCCCACAGACCCTGTGCTGTGGAGCTGGCGAGAGATCCTGGCTAACACTTCAGCCTCGGCAGCGGCCAGCTCCCAGTAGGTGCTGTCCAGCGTGAGTGGCGTGGAGTCAACCTCCCAGGCCAGCTGAACCCTGAGGACGAAGGCGTCCTGGGCAGTGAGGGTCCCCACCTCCTGGCTCAGCCTCCCAGCCGCTCTTCTCCCATAGCTGCACCCTGACCCGAGGCCTGGAGGGACCTGAGGGCTGCGATGCCCTGGCCTGGGGTCTCCTAGGCCTTTCTGCATGGCGCTCTCTCGTGATGCTCCCAGCCTAACCTTGACCGCCCTGTCCCCTGGGGCCGGCCTCCAGCACTTGCCCAGTGCCTCTCACCTGCCCCTCTGCCTCCCACTGTGGGTCCCCTCTGGCCGCACCCCACGCTGAGGGGAAGCCGATGGGGCTAATTATCTTCAAGATGATAACCACTCAGTGGCTAATCACAGGCTGTGACACATTCCTCCCGCTCCTGACCTCGTTTGTGTCCCCAAGCCAAGTCTTCCTTGGGGTCAGGGAAGAGGGTGTTGGAAGGGGTTGGCGCACATCTTCTGTCTTCCCTGGGACCTTCCTATTCAGCGCCAGCATCCCAAAAGACCCCCCAGCCCATCCGGGAAGAGGTGGTTGGTTGGTTGGTTGGTTGGTTGCCCTACCTGAATCCCAGGTCCCAGTGCCCAGCCAAGTGACTCTGTGTCTGGGCCTCTCACCTGGACTTTGGTCCCCATGACAGCCAGAAAGATACCAGCACTGTGCCCACAGGATAGAAGCCAGGCGGGGAGCCCTCACTCCCTGCAGCCCCCCAGGCCAGTGCCCCGGGAGGCACCCTTCTCCCCCGCCTGGAGCCCACCTACCCTGCCCCCCCTCTCCCCGCATAAGGCGGCTGGCAGCCTTACCCAGGGCAGCGCACACAGCAGTCAGAAGCAGCAGTACCAGGTGGGGCCTCATCTCGGACCTCCGCTCACGAGTGGGAGCCACCAGCGAGAGGGCACCTTTATAAGGCCGCTGGGTGGCTGGGCCGGACCTGGTAAATTTAGCCAGAAGATGAGCTTGGGGCTGCCGGGCCGGCCTGACTCATGGCCCCAGGCTCCCTCTGTCCCTCCCCCAGAGTCCCCTCTGCCTGTCGCTTGGTTCTGAGCCAGTGGCCTCCCCTCCCTGCAGCTACCGAGAGGCCCTCCTTGGGCCGGGAGTGTGAAGGTGGTCTGGGGTGACAGCCCTGTCCTGGGGTCTGAGAGAGATGTGGCTCCGCCCTGGGGCCCTGAAGCTCCACCAGAGCTCTTCTGAGTGTGCATAGCCCGACCCTCTGCTTTCTCCTTGGTGACAGGCAGGAGAGGTGACAAACCCATTTTAATGGGGAAAATGAGGCACTCTGGGCTACAGCCATGCCACTGTGGCGTCCAATCCCATCAGATCTCGGGGGCTAAGCAGGGTTGGGCCTGGTTAGTGCTTGGATGGGAGACAGCCGGGAACACCAGGTACTGTAGGCTTGGGAGACGGACCCAGCAACCCCCTCCCCCGAAATAATAAGCCACTGAAAACCCTATGAAGAGCAGAGAAGCACTGACAAGAGGGCTTCACCTGTTGTACGCAGGGTCGCTATGAGTTAGACACCGACTTGACGGCACCTGACAACAATGGACTGAAAGCTGACTTCGGGCGGTACTGCTTCTCCTCAGCGTGCACACGACCCCCAGGGGAACTGGTCCAAAGGCCCATGAGGCTCCTGGGTTGGTGGTGCTGCCCATCCCCAGCCATGGAGGCCACCCCAGGTGTGCCCAGCCTGATTGATGCTGGGCCCCATGTCTACCTCCAGGCCAGCCGGAGGACTCTGGGGTGAAACAAGTGGCCAGGAGACAGGGAAAACAGCTGGTCCTCGCGTTGGTCCTGGGGGCTTGTTGGGGTCAGAGGCTGAGGGGAGCAGCCCCTGCCTCCTGACTTCTCCTGTCCCCTCCAGTGGCTCCCCCTCCCCATGCTTCCCTACTGTGCTCCACCCGCCCTCCCCTCCGGACCAGTCCCCTCCCCTCCACTTGGGCTTGGCTCTCGGGGTTCCCTAAGATGGGCCACTTCTTCATCGAGGCCCTTCCCCCAGCCCAGCCTTATGCCCAGAGAAAACCATGCTTTCCAGAGCCCTCTTAGGCCCCTGGGGGCGCGTCCACGACTGTGAGGTGAGGGACCCCCATCTGGCCCTTGCAGGCCACGGAGGGCCCAGCTGTGCCCAGCAGCCTCTGGCCTCTTGGGCCACAGCCCGGCCTGCCCAGAGCTAGCCTGGAGCAGGGCCTGGGTGCTCCCAGTGCCATCCCAGCCCGAGGTCTGGGCTGGAGCCGCTTTGCTATGCTACAGGGCAGGTGGCCAGGGTCGATGCAAAGGGCAATCTTCCAAGACTGGTTCCTGCCCTGGGCACAGCCCAGAGGGACGTGGGGGAGGCCCAGAGCGCCCCCAGCTTGGCCCCTTCTGACCCTGAGGGCAAGGAGCATTTCTGCCTCAGGACAGGAAGCACAGGCACGCTGCCATTTCCACCTTGGCTGGCTTTGACCGTGGCAAGCCCCACCTCCCTCCTCTCCAGAACACAGACCGGCTGCTCACCCATCCCCCCTCGCGTGCCCACGGAAGCCGCCACAGGGCACTATGTGTGAGCTAGCAAAAGGGACATGAGCTGTGGAGAGGCAGCGAGAGGGGAAGAAAGCCCTGCCCTGGCCCCCTGGCCAGGGCAGTGAACAGTGCCAGGCTCAGGGTCACTGATTCGGGCGGCAGGTACAAGGGACGGGGGTGGAGTGAGTGCGTGTGTCTGTGTGTGGGCTCCTCCCCTTGGCCCAGAGTCCCTCCTGGGTGTCGGATGGCTGCCTGTGGAAGTGTGAACCGTATCTTGCAAGCTGAGGATGAGCCAGCCTCACAGAGTGAAGCCCAAGCCATGACGGACCCAGACAGTGTCACTGCCAGGCTGGCTGGTCTAACCAGGGGCGGCTCTCAAAGGGGTAGCCACCATCCCCTGGCTCCGTGGGGGCGACTTTTTCTCTAAGAGGAGGACTTGAGACTCGCTGGCCACAACCAATCTCAAGAGGCCTTTTAGGGGCAAGGTTTCTGCAGCCCCCAGGGGTCGGGTGCTGAGCCGGCCCTTGAGGGAAGGAAGCGGCCAGGTTGGGGGCCTGTGGAGGCTGCGGCCCAGCCGTGACCGCCCATCATTAAGCTCCTGAGGCACCGGAAATCCACTCTTGAAGGAGTGGGATGTGTGCCAATTACACCTCTCCTGGCTGGGCCATTATTAGCGTGTGCCCTCCTCTCCTAGCACAGGCCTGTACCCCTCAAACCCTGGTAGGGGGCAGGAATCCCAGGCCCAGAAATGCGCAGGGCAGAGCAGGGGCCAGGGCACTGGGAGGTGCTGCACAGATCAGCTGCCTAGTCCCCTGCCAGCCCAGAGGAGCTCAAGCCCAGGGCCAGGAGGGACCCTAGACCCTGTTAGGAGCCTGTGGCCTCCCAGCAAGCACAGCCTCAGCCTGCCCCTGCTCTCTCTCTCTGACAGCCCCGCCTCCCTCCCACCCTTCCACCCTTCCACCTGGCCTTCCCGCACCTTGCTGGGTGCCCAGCTGAGGGGCATCAGCCCCAGCCAGAAAGTGCAGGCAAGCACCTGCCAGCCACACCCGAAGACCCTGCCGTCTTCTCCTGGGGCAGGGTGGGGTCACAGTATCCACAGGGATTGGTTTGGGTCCTATCCGTGTATAAGAAGGCAGGGTACTCAGCTTTAACATGCAAGGTCCTCCCGTGCACTTTAAATCACCTCTCTGTCGGGGCTGGGATTTAGCTCAGTTGGTGCCTCGACAGCACCTGACAACAACAACAACAATCGCCACTTAGAACAGCAGATGCAGTGAGATGCTCTGCAAACGGGGCACATGGTACGGTGCAGGGAACAATGACGAGGAAGGAAGCCTGAGCACCCCTGGGAGAGACACAATTTCCCCCCAGAAGTTGGTCCGAGTACGGCTGGATCCATGCTGTGTGACCCATGGATACCGAGGGCAGATGGTACTTTATAAATCACAGCTCAGCGGCCCTGCGTGCCCACTCCTTCACCTGCCACCTGCTGAGCTCCAGCGACACCCCGAGACCTCCCTGCATCCCTAGCACGTACTGGGTCCTCTCTCAGACCACGTAAGGAGAGACTGAGCTTGTCCAGTTCCTGGAGGACCCTGGCCATCCAGCCCGTGCAGCCTCCGTCCTCACTTCACAGGAGGAAACTGAGTCTGAGCACGGGTCGGGGAGGAGCCGGGACTTGAAGCCAGGCAGGCAGGTACTAGAAAGGGACAGCTGGGACCGGGCGCTCCTGTGCCCAGGTGCCCTGTGGAGACTCCGGTGCTGGGGTCCGTCAGAGGGAACGTAGGAGAATCCAGGTTCTCCTTCAGGGAAGAGACAAGGACACCTCGAGAAGGACCCCAGCCAGAAACCTGGGCCTGTGCTTCAGGATGCCAGGCCTGCTCCCCAGCCCCCATTTTGCCAGGCCGTGTGTGGTAACTACAGCTGCCACGGGAGGCACCACGGGTTAAGATTTACAAAGTGGATGGGCTCAGCGCCTGGCCAAATCCCCAGCATGCCTGGTGTCTCTCGGAGGAAGGAAGTGAGGACCCCTCAGAGGAATGGCTGGGGGAGCCAGCCCAGGGCAAGTGAGTCGAGTGTGACTCTCACGCCACCCAACTCACCCACCACGGCGCGCACATCGGCACTGCTAGTGTGGTCCGAGCTCGGCGGCCACCACCACAATCTAAATCGGGGATGTTTTATGGCTCCACCTGCCCAGCGCCTGGAAAGGGACAACCTGCTTTCTGTCTCTGTGGACCTGCCTCTCCTGGATGCTCCATGCTGGGGGGCGGTGTCACCTGCGGTCTTTGGCTCACTGGGTCGTGCCCTCCCTCGCGTGGATGGGCCCCTCTGTGTTCATCCCGTATCAGCTGGGGAACACGTCGTGGGGGCAGCAAGTAAGAAAATGACAAAGGCTGGGCATGGCGACAGAAGCCTGCAATCCCAGCACTTGGGCAGCAGAGGCAGGAGGATGGTGAGTTTGAGGCCAGCCTGGGCTGTACATAGTGAGTGAGACCCTGTCTCAAAAAACCAAAGTCTGGGGACAGAGCTCAGTGGTAGAGTACTTACCTAGCATGGGCAAAGCCCCTGGGGTTGATCCCCAGCAGTGCAAAAACCAAAAAGTGCTAGAAAATAAAATAAAAAATGATGGGGCTTGTCAGAGGGACAAGCGCAACTGAAAAGCTTCTAATGGCCAAAGTGGGGCCAGTTTGAGCAGCACTAGCTGAATAAATACAAGTAATGTATTGGATTATAACCCCACGTAGCAAGTAAATATCTACCAGCCCATAATGACATAAAGAAATGATTGAAGAAAGAAAGAAATGCACACAAGAATTCCAAATAATTGATGTGGGTTATGCAGGCTCCGTGGTGGCTGTGCTTAGTGGCTTCGGGCTACGGAGTACAATACAGAAATGGAGCACAGAGAACATGACCTGGTGGATGCTGTGTGGACCCAGCGACTAAAGTCAACATTCACAGTGACAGAGAGTGTGGCCCTTTGATGAGGAGCCATGAAAAGGCTCCCTTCTGCTCTGATCCCAAAAACGTCAACCCAGCCCAACCATATTGCCGGACGTTCTGCTAAGTACTGGCCAGGACTGACCCAGGTCAGGTCGTGGAGAACGTGGGAAGTCTGAGCCACTGTCACGGTCCAGAGGACCACGGCAAGACACAGGAAGACTCAGTGTCATGTGGGGTCCCAGATGGGACCCCAGAGGAAAACAAGGACATCAGGGAAAAGCAAAAGAATTTTGAACCAGATGTGGACTTGAGTTAAAAATGGCACACCAAGTAATGGAACGCCCCATTCTGTATGCTAGTGCACAACATATACCAAATACTGGTTCGTTAGTCACAATAAATGGGCCATGCAAGTGTAAGATAGTGGGATAGGAGAATCTGGGTGTGGAGAAAATGGAAGCTGCATCATCTTTGCAACTTCTCAGTGAATCTAAAATTATTCCAAAATAGCCGGGCGTGGTGGTGCACACCTGTCATCCCAGTGGCTCCGGAGGCAGAGGTGGGAGGATCGCAAGTTCGAGAGCAGAGGTAGTCTGGGTAACTTAGCAAGACCCTGTCTCAAAAAGTAAAAAAATAGGCTGAGGGTGCAGCTCAGTGGTCCAGCACTTGCAGAGCATGCAGGTGCAATGCCCTGGGTTCAACCCCCTTTACTGAAAAAAAAAAAAAAATCAAAAACCTTTTATATCAAGAATGTGGCAACTCCTAGAGAAGGCAGATGAAGCAGGAGGGTTTTGCATGGCTCGTGGAGACGTTGAAGGTGACCAACACCCTTCTTACGCCCAGACACATTGACGTGGGAGCGGTGACCGCCCTGGCCAGAAGATCCTATGGGTTGGCTTTTGTGCAGCCAGTGACACGATCTCTCCAGCAGCTTGAGGAAGACCAGAAATGGCTCCCCTCAGGAGAGGAGGTGCCAAAATCACGAAGCTGAGGCCACAGTTCCTGTCCACCAGTCATTACTCCACGATGGACATGCTGACTTCCAGGCACAGCTTGAACCTAGGCCCTGGTCACACTCCGAGCCTTGATCCTCACATACTGAGCCCTGGCCTAGGTCATAGAGATGAAATGGTGTCATTTTGGGATCTTGGGGGAAGCAAAGGAATGGGGTTTGCTCCACAGCACAGCATACCCCATAAAGGGCCCCACAGCAGCCTGGGGGGTGCAGACTGTGGACCTCTCTTAGTATTCTGAGCAGGAGAACAAGCAGGTGCAAGCTGGGTAGCCAAGGGCATCTGGGTGCCTGCCCCTGGCCAGCCTTCTTGCTTTCCCCTCCCTGATTTCTATGCAGAACCCAGATCCTGCTCCGCCCCTGCTGCCTTCTGTCTTCCCGGAGGTGTGGACACCAGCCCATTCGAGGGACCCAGCCTTGGTCCTGGGGCCACTGAGTGCCACAGTGACTGCACCAGCAGCTGCCTGCCCAGGCGTGTTCCAGCTGCCCCTTCCACCACCTTGCCAGCTCCGGCAGGTAGGGAGAAAGGGGCAGGAAGGAAGGATGCACAGAATGCATTCTGGGTTCCTGGGCTGACCGGCTGCACCAGTCCTGGCCAGTCTGGCCAGCCAGAGCTAGGGTGCAGGGGAGCAGCTGGTATTTTCCAGGAGGTGGCTGGGTAAATAAGGGTGTCCTGGCCTCCCTCCCAGCTCCCAGCACCCTTTGGGGTGCAGCTGGGACTGCCCTTCTCTGGGGCTGAGCGACAGGCTACTTCTGCGGGGCCTATACCCAGGGGTGCTGAAGTGGACCAGCAAGGGTGAACAGGAGTTTGCCAGGCACCGTGGGCCTTGGTGAGTATGGCAAAGTGTCTTAGGGGACGTTGTCATGGGCCATCCCTGAGCACAATGCCTATAGTTCTTCCGTGTCATCGGGTCATAGAAAGCTCAGCACCTCCTGGGCAGGGCCTGATCGGGGGATTGGACTTTCGGTTATGCATCTGAGGGCAGAGAGAAGAGACAGCCCCTGGCCACCTGCATCCAGGCTCCCTCTAGCGCCCCCTGCTGGTAAAGCAGGAGCATGGCTTGCAGGGTCACGGCCCATAGCCGGGGGCGGAGCTGAGTGCAGAACTTTGGCCACCAGTGCCCAGCCTGCGTACCCAGCGCTCCTTCAAGGTTCTGGAGGGGAGTGGACAGACACTGCGTGGCTTTCAGCCTCAGGCGCTGTGTCACCAGCTTTCTGTCGTGACAAACGCCTGAGTGAACAGCTCGAGGGAGGAAGGGTTCTCAGCTCACGGCTCCAGATTTCCATCCACAGCCAGCTGGCTCCACTGCCGTGGGCCCGTGGCAGCGTGGAGCGTCATGGCACAGGGGCCAGAAGGAGGGAGGGAGGGGCAGCACAGGGAGGGGGAAGGACAGGAGCAGGGACAAGGTGTGCCCCTCACAGGCAAGGCCTCAGTGGCCTTCTCCCTGCAGCGGGTCCCCTCCTCCGTGCCCCTTAGGCCGCACTCATCATCCGTGGTTAACCCTGGTGAGTTAACGCCATCACCATCCAATCACCTCCCGTTAGTGCCACCAGCTGGGGACCACGCCTCCCCTCCCCCAGCCTCCTCAGGGACACTTCACACCCCCATAACAGGTGCCTCCCCGGCCACGGGGGCAGCTCCTGCCTGAAGCCCTCTCCAGGCAGCCGACCGACGCCTCAGCCCAGCCCCGCAGGCAGTCCAGGAGCCTCTCTCCTTGCACACCTGGCCCTGCCGCAGGGGCTCGCAGCTGTGGCTGCCCACTCCTGCCCTCTGCTCTCTTCATCCTTCACAGATGTTGCTCCCAAATGCTCTCGATGCCAACGCCTGCCTCAGTGCGTCAAGTGAATTAATATCACATACACCCTGCACCCCTCCACACAGCGGCCCGCCATACCCCAGCCCCGGTCTGCCTCCCACTCCGGGACTTTCTTCCCATCTCCCCCACATGCCACAGTGCACGTCCCCCTCCCCCACTCCTGACATGTTTAAAACACTCCCTTCACATGCATCCCGGGTAGCAGAGCAGTGCCCAGGCAGGGCATGCGCACAGTGTGCACACTCAGCCTACACTGACCCAGGCTCTCACAGTTGCTCATGCGTGCATCCACGTGCAGCCACGCGCACCTGCATACGCAAGCACACTCAGAAAAACGCACACACAGACCTACATTTATGCTACACATTTGCACATGAATATACCTACACACAGCACACAAATGTTCTCACACATGGGTGCGCGCATGCATGCACACTCCTACACATGCTCACACAATGTGCACGTGGACACACATTCCCAGAGAACGTCACATGCTCGTGCACAATGACACACACATATTTGCACCTGGAGAAGCACATCATGTTTGGGAATGCGGCCAGTCAACAAAAAAAGGAAGACCTTCAACTAGATGCACTGACACAGTGGCTGCAACAAAGGGCTTACACATAAAGAAGCCCTCTTTTGTACATCGGGTTGCTATGAGTTGGACCTGACTTGACGGCACCTAACAACAACACATAAATGTACATATCTACACATACACATTCACACTCAGATCCATATACACAGACACTCGCTTTTGAATTCTTGCCCGGACACACACACCCACGTTCCCTCTCTGCACTGCAGATGGCAGGCGCTTGTCCCTCTGCTTCTCACTCTGGATGGGGACAATTGGCTTGTCCCACAGTGCAGCTCATGGGCTCTGGCTCCCTCGAAGGACTTGGGAGCTGTGGCTGCCATCCACGGGCTATCATTGCTCTGGCCCTGTCGAGGACTCTTTCTGGGGACCTTGACTGGCCCAGTCCCTCATCTCCCACCTGCTACACACATTCACACGTGTATACACACCTCACTCACGCACACATGTGTACGCACACCTCACTGACAGCAGCATCTCTTTTCCAGAGGCTCAGTTTATTTGCTTGAGAAATGGGCTAACTCTGTCTGCCCTGCTGGCAGGTGAGCCGGGAGCCTGCACCCAGGAAGGTGTCGAACACGAGAGGGCGCACACTTGGGAGCGAGGGCTTTGAGGTCTCCCCGCCGAGGGGTGGCCCCCTCCCCTACAGCAGGGTGTCTGCTGTAGCCTCAGGGCCGTCTGATTCAGTCTGGGGCCGTCCCACCTACCCACGTGGGGCCCGAGCAAAGCTCCCTCTGAATCCAGCTTGCTGGCTGAGGGCTCCCTGCAGACCCCCTGAGAGCTGCCCAAAGTGAGAGACTTGGAGGAGGACAGCACCCGGACTCAGGGCTCCCCGCCAACGACCTAGGGAGCATGGACCACTTCCTAGGGGCCCCTCAGTAAAGATGCTTTCTCCTTATGCCAAGTGCAGGAGAGGTCAGCATCCCAGGAGGTGCCCTTTGAAGGGAGGGGCTGGAGGCAGGCAGAGGGGTGGGGCAGGGCAGGCCCTAGCCACAGCTGTGCAGAGTGGGAGGGAGACTGCCTAGCACATGTTTACAAGGGGCCAGCTGTTGCCAGGATGGGTCCCCACCCCAAAGCCTGTGCCAAGTCCTCAGGGAACTAGGAAGGCTGCCGGCGGACATGTCCCCTCAGGGGAGGACGTGGCTGGACCCAAGAGTGAGTGGTAACTTGCCATGGGAATATGTTCAGGGTGAATTTGCCAGGCTGAGTCCCACGACACTTCCCACGTTCACTCCCCATGGAGGACCGGGGATGCTGCCTGCACCGCTCAGACCTCTGTGACACCCTCAGACGCAGCCATCTTGGCTGAGCCAAAAACTCCTCTGCCACCATGCGGCAGCTGGAGGAGGGCCCCAGGGCCAGGAGCCTGTGGGCCATGAGGAGGGGGTAGAAGAACAGATTTCAGCCATGTGCACCTACTGCAGGAGATCTCTGCAGGGACTGTGGCCGTGTGGGCAGGGCGCAGCCTCTAGGGGAGACCAGGTATATGGACCCCACCACGGGACTCTCTGGACCAAGGCTGGGCCAAGGAGCGGCTGATGGGGCAGTGCCTGGACGGGACCTACCAGCCTGAAAGCCAGCCCACCTGCTGGCTCCTCCCACAGCGGGAGCCCATGCAGGAACCTCGTGGGAGGCTCTGCCTCTGAGCACCTCAGGGAAACTGAGGCAAGAGGCACAGGGGAGTGCTTCGCCGACTTCGCAGGGGTTCTCCCCCATTTCACAGCCCAGCAGCCTGCAGGGCTCCATTGCCCTCCTGGCAGTGCTGGGCTCCCAGGCAACAGAGATTGCTTCCCCTGGGGGCAGATGCCTTGGGGTTCTTGCCTGGACACTGGCCAGCTGCCCAGTGCCGGCTGCATCCTCCCATTGGCTGGGCCTCAGAGCTCCACACAGATGCCCTTCCCCTCAAATTCTCCGCAAACTCTCCACCTCCTCCAGGAGGCCTCTCTTGCTGCCGCCTCCGCCCCTGGAATCGCTAGCTCCTTTTGGTTGTTCAGGGGAAGGAAATGAGGAACTCCTGTGTCCCCAGGTGCATGCTGGGCCTGGGCCAGTCTCCCTGGTGTCCTATCTGGGCCCATTGAGCAAGGGTTCGCTGTGCCTTATGGTCTCCACCGAAGGCTGCCGGCACTTTCTTCTCCAGTTTAAAAGCTGGGGTACGCTTCTGGGGCTGCAGCCTGGCCCCGGGGGTACCTAGGAAGCCCCTGAGCTCCACCTTCCCGAGCCAGACTACAGCTCAGTGCGTCTGGTGGAAGGCGCTCAGCGCACTCAGGGCCAGGGCGCCTCCTTCCTGCAAGGCACACTGTGCTGGCTGCCTGCCAGGCAACCCAAACCCACAGGTGTAGCACGGACCTTGTGCGATCCCGGGCCCAGCAAGGCCATCGTGGACATGGGCAGGGGAGGCCCAAGAGGCAGGAATGACAAGCCCGGAGGAAGCAGAAGCTTGAGGGCCGTGGCCACACGAGGGGCAGACAGAGCTGGCAGCCGGCCTCAGGCGGACCCCGCAGCAGCTGAGGCCACAGCCTGCAGGCTGGCGTGGAGGCGCTCCTCTGCTCGGGCACACCTGGAACCCACACCCCTTTTCTGGGAAGGGCCTGGGCCCAGGCCAGGGGACAACACGATTCCCCCCTTGCCACCCTTTCCCTGCCAGGGCCGGGATGGGGATTGCCGGTGGGCATGGCCCCTGGGGAGCAGCGCCCCACGCTGCCCTCAGACGTGCCAGGGTTCCGTTTCCCCACCACCTGCCTCCTCTCCAGAGGGACCACGGCCTCTGTGGCAAGGACACGGTTTCTAGGGGAGACCAGGTGCCCAAGTGCACTGCCCTGAGGGTGAGCCAAGGGGAGGCTGAGCAGCAAGGGCCCCTGTGCCATCTTGCTTGCCTGCTGCACACAGGCACCTCAAAGGGCGAGTCCACTCTGCAGGGAGCGTGGGCCCCGAAAGCCTGCCATGCCTGGCCGGGAGCCTAGTGGTCCGTGACATCTAGGACAGTGGCCAAGATGAACCAGGGAAGCCGGGAAATCCAGGCAGCCGGCAGGCCTCCTGGTGGCTGAAAAGCCCTGTGGGCAGCACTGCCTCGGTGGCTCTGCTGCAGGGGCATGGCCTGGGTGAAGGCTGGGCTTGGTCCTCCTAAGCCCAGGCTGCAGTCAGGAAAGGGGTGTGGCTTTCCTGCACCTAATCCATTCATTTATTTATCGGGTTCCACTAGGTGCTATGCCCAGTGTTGGCCACAGTGGCCATGGCTGAGATCTGGAGGGGCAGAGGCTTCTACAGGAAGGGCACAGCCCGGGGGAAGGGCGCAGGTGATAACGCAAGCCTGTCATGGCGGAGAAAGACTCCCACACAAGACACAGACCCTCCCAGTGGGACGCCTCGGCACCATCACCTGCCCCAGGTGGGTCCCAGTGCAGTTGACCTGGGAGGCTATCTGTCCCTCAGACACAGCGAGGCGATGCTGAGAGAAGCCACCACACCCTCGCCAGGCCACCTTGGGAATGTGCCCAGGTCCCAGTCTGGCAGCTGCTCATCTTTGGCTGTAGCTTGCTCCTGGCTAGGGCTCCATTTCCTGCAGACCAGGGATGCGAGGACACCAGGACGTTCGTGTCTCCAGAGTTCCTGTATTCCCAGGAATGACGCCTGGGACTGGCGAGGACCCAGCCATGGCAACTTCCCTCCTGGGTGGGGTGATCCTGAGATGGGGCTTCCACAGGGCTCTGGGGCATCTGGGGTGGAGCCCCTGGTCTGCAGTGGGGCACAGCTCCCTGCCCTCCCCTTCCTTGCCTCCCTGGTTGTGTCCATCCATCTGCATACAGACCTTCCGCTAACCTGCATCTCGGGGCAGGCCTCCAGGGGAGCCACACTTGGTACCTGCAGCCCTCACCCATGGGAGAACACGCAAAAGCCCCGGGGGCCTCGCTGAGGATGGCGGGAGCTGTGGGGCTCTGGGTGGCTGGAGATCCACAGGTGAGTGACAGGCTCTCTCTGTGCGGAGGACCCAGGACCCGTGGTACTGTGGTTTGGATACGGACTGGCGGTATTTTCATTAATGTTAGGAAGGAGAAAGAGAAACAAAAAAGAAGAGCCATCTCAGAGCGCTCTCATCAGTGCTGTCTGGGAATTCTTGGCGGAAATACGCAGCAGTTTTCAAATGCTATAGGAATACTTTGTCCCATTCACAATGTGATGCTGGCCGACAACAGCCTTTGGCATTAACGCCTTTATCACCTTTTGAGGGCTTGACAATCAATAACAACTCAATCAAGTTGTGATTTCCATGTTTGCACATTTCCACAGAGTGAATGCTGCCTTCGAGGCAGATGTCATGGCACCATGGTACCATTGCGAACATGGTATTGTGAATAGAGGCTCAGTGGCCCACCATGGGGCAGCATTGAGACACACTAAGAGCAAGCAGCCTTGTGGCCACAGGGGATGCTGAAAGGGGGTCAGGTAATCAGAAGTGCTGAGTTGTGAGCATTACGTTGTTTCAATCTGATTTATTTGATAGTTGTTGTTGTTAGGTGCCGTCAAGTCGGTATCCAACTCATAGCGACCCTCACAGGGTTTTCAATGGCTGACTGTTTTAGGATTGCCTTGGGAGTGGATTGCCCAGGCCCTCCTCCCATTTTTTCAGTGCTGGGAATTGAACTCGGGACCTCAGAGACTGCATCGAGCGCTCTACCAACTGAGCTAAATCCCAGCTATTTCATAGTAAGCTAATATAATTGAATTTTAATAACGGCGTCTTTAACAAAGACTCACAGGGGTCCTGCGAATTTAACAAATGACCCTACTGAGCTGATGCCAGCTGACTGCGGTGGGTGTGGGAGAGGAGAAGCAGGGAGAGAGGTGGGAGAGGGATGTAGGAAAGAGAAGGCATGGAGAGAAGGGGGAAAGGAGAGGGGAGCGAAGGGAGGGAGAGAAGCCGTGAAAGGTCGGGGGCTGGTGCTTGGGGAACCAGAAGGCAAGTCCTGCAGCTCCCCAACCCGGGATTGCAGCTGCCTCCCCTGCGCCTTAGAGCATCAGCAGCTCCCAGATCCTGAGTCAGCTCCAGGACTGGGCATGCGTGCAGAGATGCAGGGTGAGAACAGGAAGCCTCATGCCTTGAGGCTGGCACTTCCAACTACAGGAAGGGGCAGGGAGGTGACCACCAGGGCCACAACAGGGGCCCAAGCATTAATCTGCACTCTGTCTCCGTCGTCTTCTGCGCTGTGGCTGGACCACAGGTGCTCTGACCACCTGCCCATGGAAGGACATCTGGGCTGTGTCTGGTCTGGGCCTATGATGAATCAAGTTGCTGTAACAGTCAGGTGCAATTTTTGTGTGAATATGTCTTCCTCTATGTGTGATAAGGGCTGGGATTTAGCTCAGTGGGTAGAGAGCTGCGCTGCAGTCTCTGAGCCCCTGAGTTCAATTCCCAGCACCGCAAAAATGGGAGAAGGACCTGGCAATCCACTCCCAAGGCAATCCCGAAGCACTCAGCCATGAAAACCCTATGAGGGTTGCTGAGTCGGATACCGACTCGACAGCACCTAACAACAACAACAACAACAATGTGTGATAAACACTCGAGAGTGCACTTGCTGGGCCCTGTGCTAGTTGCATGCTTAGGTTAATCAATTAATTAATAGTTTTGAGACAGGATTTTTTTGTTGTTCCTCATCACAGTGCTCAAACACGGCATATTGGTTAATTTTCTGATTTATTCTAAAACACACCCAAAGAAATGTTTGACCTCCGCCGTTCTTCCATTTCTTCCTATTTGCTTTATATACTTTGAAGCTTGCGAATAGAGGCATACAAATTTAGAACTACATCTGCCTGTTGGGTTTCTTCCTCTACAATGGCGAAAAGCTTCCCACACAGAAATGATTCCTGTTCTGGCGTCTCCCTTGTCTGATAGTAGACACTGCCACGCTCCTTTTATTTAGTGTCTGCATGGGGTTATTGGAAATGGACCCTGATGTCAATAAAGACACTCAGAGATATAAAAGCATCCTGGCAAAGGGACTTGACTTTTGCGGGAGGCTGTGTGGCTAAAGAAGAGCCAGCAAGCACACTGGGGAGGGTTTCTATTTCCAGTGCAGGCCCTATGGCCTCTTGGGTTGAAACTTTGGCTGTATAGTCCCGTCTTTACCGAGTGGCTATTTGTAAGGTGCAAGAGGGGAAGGGGCAACAAGCAGATGGGAGGGCACAGGAGGTTTAAACGTTTGTGGCAGCAGAGTGGGTGGTGGTGATGTGGACCTGTAGGGTTCTTTATTACTTTTTTCTTACTCCTTACGTTTGAAGAGGACAAGACAGATTTTGAGACCTTAGGGTCAGCCTTGGGAATATAATCTTTTTCCCGCAGGATGCTGCATGCTAAATTGACTCCCCTCACCTACAGCCTCCAACCCCCTCCTCCTGCCCGGGGCAGACTGGGGGAGCTGCCAGTGCCCTGGCCTGGCTGGCATAGGCCAGGAGCCACCACCCCGGGGTAGGCAACGGTGGGTACGGGCTGGGGACACTGTGAGCTTCTGCTGTTTTCTCTTCGCTCCCTGCCCTCCCACAGCCCCTCTCCTCCTGGCAGCTTCTTCTCCTCGCACTAGCCTCACCCAGCTCCCAGGTTTGGGTCTACCCAGACTCTGAGACCCTAGGGCCCCACCTCCTCAGGGTCTGACCCCACACCCAGGCCCCTTCTCACTGTGACAGGGAATGGCCTGGCCACCAGTACAGAGGCTTCCGAGGTCCTGTGTGCCTGGAGTTGGTGAATTCCTCCTGGCATCCCTGAGCGGTCACTGTCCATGGTGACAGCGGCTGGACAGCAGCGCTCAGCTCCCCTCCTATGGGCTGCTGTGCTGTCGGTTGGGTCTGACTGCAGGGCGGCACCAGCTCTCAGAGCTCCTGACACTTGCTCTCCTGGGAGGGTGGCTTTGGGGACCTGAGGCAGACCCCACCTTGGCAGTTTTCCCGCACAGAGATGACGGGGGTCCTTGCTTGGACTTCGTGGAGGTTCATCACGTGGAGTGCAGCGGGCCCCTATAGGACCGGTCTCTCCCCACTTGCCCAGAAAGGGGGATCCAGGGGGAACACCCAGCCCTGGGCTGCCCACCTCCTCTTTTACTTCCACTACTAAAAATACCCCCTTTCCTCTTAAGTCACTAGGATTCAGGGTTCTCTGTCACTTACAGCACACATGTTCTAACAGTGACAGTCACCCAGGTTAGCCTGGTCTCAACAGTCCCTGCCTCCTGGCTCCTGTCCGGCCCTTGTTTGGTCCATGCTGAGTTCCCATGGTGCTCTGGGCCTCCGTCCCAGGCTCCTTTCCTCCTGTCCGCATCATCGCCGTGACCTGCTCTGCAGTTCAGGGGCCTCTGGGCCCTGGCCTTGGCGTTGTTCTCTGAGGGTGGCAGTGCCCACCTTGCTCTGACTTCCTTCTCTGTGGCCACATTTCCACGTCCCGTAGCCAAGCGCTCCCTGAAACCACCTGCAATTCCCCCAGAGTGGAGCTGCTCCCTGCAGACAGAATCCAACCACCTGCCCTTTCCTCTCCTGGACACTGAGCCGCCGGAAAGATCCGCCCCCGGCTCTGCTGGGTCTCTGCTCAGCTCTAGCCTCTGTCTCAGCCTCGACCTCCACACCACGGGGTGCCCCTGGCCATGACCCCAACACCTTCCCTTCTCTGTCGCCCTCACCGACTATCCCACACTGCTGTCCTGCCAAAGCCCAACCTGGTCGCGTGCTGAGACACGCCACAGAGAACATGGCACTAGCAGGAAGGAATTCTTCCACACAGGGTCTGCCTCTGTGTTCCCACCCATTGCTCTGCCAGGGTGAAGGGACCCGGCACGTGCCCTTGCTGCCCACTCTGGCCTCAGCCCTGTGTCCATGCCAGCTTGCCTGTGGGAGGGCCCTGCTGGATCAGTGGGGCTGCAGCCCACCCCACGCCCATGCCCTTCATGGTCACACTGCAGTGCCCAGCTGAGCCCTGCTCTTTGCTAGGCCCGGGCCTCTGCACCGCTTCCCTTCTGTGGCGACCCTTCTAGAAGGAGTCACACCGGTGACAACATCCTCTTCCATCCGTCTGACTCTTCTTCCTGTGACCGGCTGGTTGTAACCCCCACCGTAACTAAGCCCTTGCTCGAGCTCCCGCGGGGGCCTCAGGGTGCAAACCTGTGACCTCAGCTACTTGGGCGGCTGAGGCAGGAGGATGGCAGGCTCGAGACCAGAAGCCCGCGTGACTCAATGAGGCACTGTGTCAAAACAAAAGAGAAAAAAGGGGCTGGGCGTGCAGCTCCATGGCAGAGTGCTTGCCTGGTGTGTGAGGGGCGCCCCGGGTCCGACTTGCTAGTACTGCAAAGAGAGAAAAAGGGCTCCTCCTCAGATCGCCAAGGGGCAGGCCGCCCAGGTCCAAAGTTGGCACTTTGCCATACTCACATTCCTAGACCTTCTAGCATTTCCCACTGCAGATTACACCCTCCATGGGCACGAGCCCAGCACCAGGCTGCCGGGGCAACACTCCTGCCTGCCTCCCTTGCTTGCTCCGTCTGGGTAAAGCAGCCAAGAGGTGTCCCCAGATTCCAGCCCATGCATGTGAACGGGGAGCAGCTCAGTTCTTGTTCCTGGTGCAGGCGCGAAGGGCAGGGCGCGAGCTCAGAGCCTGTGGCGGGCAGAGGGAGTGGCCTCTGGGAGGCACCCTCCAGTCCTCAGGCCGCTGGCCGGCCCTCAGGGACCTTTCCTGACTTTGCTCCTGCATTTCCAGGTTGGATGTGCCAGGGATTGCCTCGAGCTCTAGGCCTCAGGAACAGCGCAGGAAACTCTTCCTCAAGCTTCCGCAGTCGCCCCCACCCAGCCGCCTCCGGGTGTCCACCCAGAAAAAGGGGGAAAGGGAGAAAGAGAGAGAGAGAGAGAGAGAGAGAGAGAGAGAGAGAGAGAGGCACCCAGAAGCTGAGTCCACGCCGTGGGCTCCAGCGCTGGGCAGCTGCAGACTCCAAGGAGGTTGCTCAGCTCCCCCTGAAGGCTGCATCTCAGGTGAAGACGGAGGAGCTTCACCTGCTGCTGCCTGCCTGCCCCGGGGTTCAGAGGTTGGGCAGGAATGGGGGGTTGGGGGACTCATGGACCTACACAGCTGTGCCAGCTGGCGGGTGAAATCACGCCAAGGGGTCTTTCACTCGGCGAGAGGCACGCCCAATCATTCAGGGTCCCCCAGTGATCGCAGGGCCTCTGAAGGGTCAGAAGCTCCACCCACATCCTTTCATGGGTGGGGAGTGGCCCCATTAATACAGGGGTCCTCAGAGGCAAAGAGGAGCAAGGGAAGGAGGGACGGTCAGCCAAAACGAGCTACAAGGCTTGATTCAGAGCTCCTGGCCCATGAGATGGCAGCCAAGGAGCTGCTGCCGCTGACAGCCGCTGGACTCCGTTCCCCACCCCCACCCCAAGGCCCCCAAGGAGTCAGACCAAGAGGTGAGCAATGGGAAACAAGTTTAATCCACAGATTCCAACAGGCTGCAGTGAGTGCGCGCTCCCGAAGGCACGGTCCAGGCCCTCCTGTGGGTCACAGCAGGCCAAGGCCAGCAAAGGTGGCAGCAGTGAGCGCCGAGAGGACGGCCAGCCCCGGGTGGCCGCACAGCCTGGCCCTAGCTCTCCCGGTGTCCTCGCGGAAACTTGTCTCCGTCATGTTGGCAGGCCCCTCCAGATTGCAGTGTTTCTCTGTACAGCACTTTATATAGAAGAAGACCATGGGCCTTTCGATGACAAAGCGCTTGGGCTTGGACGGCGCAGGTCCGGGTTCTTCAATGAATGGACATTGGCGGGAGCACTGCTTAGTAACGAAGTAGAATCGCGGGAATATTTCTAATAGGAAAGAAAACAGAGAAGGAACTCATGTGAGGCTAAAGGCCCAACAACGGCGCCTTTCTGTCCCCCAGTCAGACCCCTGAGCCTTGGGGGCTTTGCCAGGGGCCCCCCTCCATCAGAGCATCAGGTGGGAGGCAGAAGCCACTGACCAGGAGGAAGAGGGTCAGGCTGCCTTGGGTGAGTGGGTGGGGCGTGGCTTGTGTGTATGGTGGCCATAGGTACTGGCCTGTCCACAAGCTGGGGGTCTCTGGGAAAGCAGGATCCTTCTTTCTCAACATCTTTTTTTTTTTAATTTTTTTGCGGTACCGGGGGTTGAACCCAGGGCCTTGTGCCTGCAT
>VMDO01011750.1:0-65336 GCA_007922755.1 Pedetes capensis
CGACCCTCTGTACAACAGGGGAAACACTATTGTCAGTGCTTCTCTGCTGTTCATAGGGTTTTCAATGGCAGATTGATTTTTGGGAGGGAGTTGCCAGGTCCTTCTCCCAAGCCTACAGCTTCTGGTGTTCCCAGGCGGTCTCCCATCCAGGTACTAACCAGGCCTGACCCTGCTTAGCTTCCGAGATCTGACGGGATCGATGCCACAGGGCTATGGCTGCAGGCAGACTGTGAATAAGGGACCAAAACTCTCAGAAGCATGACAGCAAAGCTATTTGGCTAAAGTCAATCAATAACATTTGTTTTAGTCTCAAATGAATTAAGTACTCAATGCTTGCAAAATATCTCTCTTGGGTGCATTCTATAAAATTAGCTTTTATTGGCCAGGTGCCCTGGCTCATGCCTATAATCCCAGCAACTCTGGAGTTGGAAGCAGGAGGATCAAAAGTTCGAGATCAGAGGTAGTCTCTGTAATTTAGCAAGACCCTGTCTCAAAAACGTTAAAAAAAAAAAAAAAAGGCTAAGGGTGCAGCTCAGTGATACAGTGCTTGCAAAGCATGCAGGCACGAGGCCCTGGGTTCAACCCCAAGTGCCCCCCCCCAAAAAAAGCTTTTATTACTATTATTATTAGTAGTAGTAGTAGCAGTAACTTTTTTTTTTTAAGTTAGAATTAGCTTTTTAAGTTCCATCACGACCACTGGAAGAAATTCTCTTTGTGAATTTGTTTTTTGCATTACTGATTATTCATAGTGATGCTGTTTTTGTTAGGTGCTGTGAGTTGGTATACAACTCATAATGACCCTGTGTATGACAGGCGAAACACTATTGTCAATGCTTCTCTGGTGTTCATAGGGTTTTCAGTGGCAGATTGTTTTGGGGAGTGGGTTGCTGGGTCCTTTTCCCAAGCCTATAGCAGCTGGTGTTCCCAGGCGGTCTCCCACCCAAGTACTAACCAGGCCCAACCCTGCTTAGCTTCCGAGATCTGATGGGATGGGACACCACAGTGGTATGTCTGCAGGCATCCAAAGTGATAGCAGTTTGTTTCCCATAGAGAATGGATGTTTGTAAATAGGCCCAATAAAGAAGGAATACAAATGACCAATAAATACATAAAAAAATGTTCAGCATCCTTATCCATTAGAGAAGTGCAACTCAAAACTGCAGTGAGATTCCATCTTAACCCAGTCAGAATGGGTAGCACCAACAAAACAAACAACAGCAAATGCTGGCAAAGATGCATGGGGAAAAAGGAACCCAGTACATTTTATTCAGCCATAAAGAAGAACAAAATTATATCACTTATAGGAAAGTGGATGGAATTGGAGGTCATCGTTGTATCAAGCAAAATAAGCCAGATTCAGATAAACAAATACTACATGTTCTTCCTCCTATGCAGAATCTAGATGTGAAAAAAGAAAAGCAAACATATTGTCCTGGTTTGAATATAAAGTGTCCCCCAAAGCTGATGTGCTTTAATGTTTGGTCCCCAGCTGTTGGCATTTGTGGACGTCGTGGAACTTGGGAGGCAGGTCTTAGCTTTGTGGAAGTGATGTCACTGGGGTTGGGCCTTTGGAGGTTTTTACCCATGGCCCAGCTCTCTGTCTGTTTCCTGCTCATTAAGATGTGAGGTTGTCTGCTATAGGCCCTGCCTTCTGCCACTGCCATGCCTGCCCTGCTGTCATTATGGGCAGATCTACTAACTGTGAGCTTCTAATAAACTACTTCCCGTATGTTTGTTTTAGTTGGTTTTTCTGCTACAGTGATGACAGCTGACTCATACACAGGCATACATGTGTGGGACTTGAAAGTAAAAGGGTTACTATGTGGAAGGAGATGGGACTAGGCAGAGGGAGAGGAAGCAATGGGGGATAGTGAGGAGGTGCGTAAGAGCGAAGTACATGATATAAACGTAGGAAAATGCCAAAACGAAAAGCATTATATTGTATACTAATTAAAAACGTCTCACAGCAACAACAATATACTAAACGGGTAACATTTATTTATTTAATTAATTTGTTTTTTTTTTGAGACAAGGTCTTACTGTGTAGCCAAGTCTGGTCTGGAACTTATGACAATCTTCCTGCTTCAGCCTCCTGAGTGCTGGTGTTATAGGTATGCGCTACCACACTTGGCTTAAATAATGATCTTTAACTTTGAGGAGTGTTTAGTCTGGGAGGGAAATGGACATTTAAATATGTTGATTGAGTAGTTCTGTTTATGCAGCAAAACCAGATAATGATAACGGTGATAATAACAAAAGCTTTTAATAAGTACCTACTAAGCCAGTCACAGTGCCCGGCAACATGCTGCTGTGATGCAGGTATTATTATACTCATTTTAAGATGTGGAATTAAATTTCAGAGAGACCAGCTAATTCTTTTGAGTTTGCACATCTTCCAAGTGGTAGAGATGAGATTCAAAGACAGACTTATATTAATTTTGCATACTTCCTGTGATGCCAAGCTGTCTGCCAGATAATACAAATGTGGACTATACTGGTATTATCTAGTAGTCTGTTCTCTTCAATCATCCAAACACATGACTGTGAGCTGATTACTGCTACAAATCCATATCTAAGAGGAATATTATGAATTTTATAAAACCTGGTTGATCTCAGAGGGACTCGGTCTTGGTTGTTAAAGGACAGCAGCTATATGCATTGCCTCTGAGCATTCACTGTCAGTTCATTTTCCCTTTTTGCAGAAATGTGCTCTGGACATGGTGCAGTGACAGATAGTTTGTCTCTATGCCTAACCTTCAGTCTCCTTTGTGATGTGTGCTGTGGCCTTTAGTTTCAGAGGCTCCTACGCTTGCGTTTCCTGGACTCTTTGTCTTTGTCGACATCCTGTTGCAACTTGATTAATGGATCATTTCTTACTGGATAATAACGGACTACAGAGAAACAGACTTGCACAGGCAGTTTCACAGTCAGCTTGGGGGAAGGAACACAAAAAGCAAGCAAGCACATAAACAGAATGCTGTTTATTGTTTGCACATAGACTTTAAAACGTACTTTCAATTTGAACCTTGAATTTCCTTCAAAACACTTTATAATCTCTTGTATTTCCTTTTTTCTTTTCTCTTTTTTTTTCTCTCTTTCTTTCTTTCTTTCTTTCTTCTTCTTCTTCTTCTTCTTCTTCTTCTTCTTCTTCTTCTTCTTCTTCTTCTTCTTCTTCTTCTTTTTTTAGCTAGGGCAATATCCACTCATTTCCCTGTCCACTCCCTACCCCTCACTTGTTCATCCCTTTGGCCATCATTTATTGAATGCTTGCTCTGTGCTTGGCATCATCCAGGAGGTAGGGGCAGAGAGACAAATGATAGATGGTCCCATCCTCCAGGACCTTTGGCATTGTGTTGGATGAACATTGCATTTGAATTGTGTCTACAGGACACCATACTGTGGAAAAAAGGAAAGATCACATTGTACTAGCTATGATCTCCATGATGCCGTTTAGCACACCAATCCCAAACTCAGTGACCACACTGATCATTAACTCTCCACATCATTACACTGTCAGCTGGGTGGTGTATTAGGCTGATGTTGTTGTTAGGGGCCGTCGAGTCATGTCCAACTCATAGCGACCCTCATAGGGTTTTCAGTGGCTGACTGTTTTGGGATTGCCTTGGGAGTGGATTGCCAGGCCCTTCTCCCATTTTTGAGGTGCTGGGAATTGAACTCAGTACCTCAGAGACTATAGTGCAGTGCTGTACCAACTGAGCTAAATCCCAGCCCATTAGGTTGATAAGGCAATCATAATAAAATATCTCAGACTGGATGGCTCTGAACAAATCACATGTGTTTTCTCACAGTTCTGGAGGGGAGACCTCCTACCTCAGGGTGTGTTCTCCCAAGGCCTCTCTCTATGGCTTGCCGTCTGTCTTCCATGTCTTCACATGATCTTTCCTCCATGCATGGACATGTCTACATCCTAATCTCTTCTTAGGACACCTGTCAGAGTGCATCACCACCTACACATACGAGTTCAGTTAATCTTGTTGTTGTCTCAGTCCCCAATGACCATTACAGCTTGAGGTGCTAGGGGTGAGGACTTCCATCAGTAAATTTGGGTGGGGGATATAATTGCCCATAGCAGCAGGGGCTTAGTGCATTTAAGCTGGCCTCAACTGGCCTTGGTAGGTCTCACATCTCACAGTCTTTTGCGCTAGCTGGGGCATGTTCTTTTCATGACAGAAGCTGGAAGTTTCCAGAAGGGTGAGTGGAAACACACAATGCTTCTTAAGACCTTGCCTCAGAACTTGCCTTCAGTCACTTCTGCCCAAATTCCATTGGCCAAAACAACTCTGGAGGAGAAACCCAAATTTAATAGCACAGGGAATAAACTTTGCCTCCAGTGAAAAGAAGTGCAGAGTCACAAGGCAATGCATAAGAGCACAGGGACGGGTGAAGATTTGGGAATAATAATCACTCACCCCTCAAACGAATTTAGGCTGGAGATTTTCCAGTTGAAATGAACTGAATACTTATTTTTCTTCTAAGCATATAGCTTTGAGTCATTTTACTCAGATGCTAAGTTGTGTGACAGTATATGCTGAGGTCTTAAGGTCTGAGTCCCCCACGACTGATATGTTGAAACCTAATCTCTAGAGAAGAGTAGTAAGAGGTGGGACTTTTAGGAAGTGATTAATGTTCTTATGATAGAAGCCCATTGGTTTCCTTTCCAATAATGGGAGGAGACAGCAAGAAGACGCTATCTGTGAAGCAGAGAGAGTGAGCCCTTGACAGACATTGAACATACTGATTGATGGCTTGATCTTGTACTCCCCAACCTACAGAACTGTGAGCAATAAACTGATGTTGTTCATAAGTTACCCAGACTATGGCATTTTGGTATAGTAATCCTAATGGAGTAAGACAATATGCTTGTACAATGGTACAGAAAGATTATTTTCTGCAGCATTTTATACTATAGGAGTCATATTGGTTACATGGGCTGGGATTTAGCTAAGTTGGTAGAGTGCTGCGCTGCAGTCTCTGAGGTCCCGAGTTCAATTCCCAGCACCTCAAAAATGGGAGAAGGGCCTGGGAATCCACTGCCAAGGCAATCCTGAAATAGTCAGCCATTGAAAACCCTATGAGGGTCACTATGAGTCGGATACTGACTCGACGGCACCTAACAACAACAACAAATTGGTTGCATGGGCTGGGATTTAGCTCAGTTGGTAGAGTGCTGTTCTGCAGTCTCTGAGGTGCCGAGTTCGATTCCCAGTACCACCAAAACGGGAGAAGGATGTGGCAACCCACTCCCGAGGCAATCCTGAAACAATCAGCCATTGAGAACCCTATAAGGGTCGCTATGAGTCGAACACGACTCGACAGCACCTAAAAACAACAACAACATTGGTTGCATAAAAATAACACCAACCTAAGGTCCAGTTGTAACCAGAGTCATTAGAGGGAGCTTGTCACAATGCAGCTGGGCCCCTTTACCTGCTTCACACTTGCTGTGACTCCACAGCTATGAATTCTCTCAGAAGCATGTGTCTGGTGTACCCGAGGTATGACCAGCAGACATCACCATCCTGACAGAATATTTCAAAGTAGATGTCTCTCAATAAGGGGTCAGGCTGTTTAGAACCATATCATTCAATAATAAAGAGGGGTTGTTGTTGTTGTTAGGTGCCGTCGAGTCGGTATCCGACTCATAGCGACCCTCACAGGGTTTTCAATGGCTGACTGTTTCGGGATTGCCTTGGGGAGTGGGTTGCCAGGTCCTTCTCCCATTTTTGCGGTACTGGGAATTGAACTCGGGACCTCAGAGACTGCAGTGCAGCGCTCTACCAACTGAGCTAAATCCCAGCCCAATAAAGAGGGGTAGGCTATGTAAATACCCTGTAAGCAACTGAAGTGGAAGGAGTACTGTGCAGTGAAGGAGAATTATCCGTACATGCGCTGAGAGCTGAAATTGCCATGTTGCTTCTTGTGGCTACCTGGGAGGCAGCCCTGGCCTTATTACACACCTTGCCTCATCCAGGTGGCCTGGCTCCACTAGAGACACACAGGCAAGTATTGCTATGTGGGAGATGAGTATCCATGGGATTTGCTATTAGACAAGTGAGAGGGAAATGGAAAAGATGGGACCACCTTTGGGAAGGAAAGGAAATTTAGGGGAATAAAACAAGGTTGTAGCAACTGAAGTAGAGAAAATCAAGCAAGAAGCTGGGCATAGTGGTTGTTGTTGTTGTTGTTAGGTGCTGTCCAGTCGGTATCCGACTCATAGTGACCCTCATAGGGTTTTCAATGGCTGACTGTTTCGGGATTGCCTTGGGAGTGGATTGCCAGGCCCTTCTCCCATTTTTGCAGTGCTGGGAATTGAACTCGGGACCTCAGAGACTGCAGCGCAGCGCTCTACCAACTAAGCCAAATCCCAGCCCGGGCATAGTGGTACATGCCTATAATCTTAGCATTTGGGAGGCAGAGGCAGGAGGTTTGCTGCAAGTTTGAGGTCAAGCTGGGCTGCACAGTGAATTCCAGGACAGCTGGGGCTACATAGAGTCTATCTCAAAAACAAACAAACAAAAAAAGAAAGAAGGAAAATAAGCAAAGTCTAGATAAAATTTTTACAAAATTGGTTTTTCTGGCCTCTGAGGAATATGGTTATCTTCTCCATGGTCCATGAATTTTATGAGACTTTATTATGTTTATGTTTTCACTTCTCTTTATGTGTTGGCAAGTCAAAGAAAAATTAATTAAAGAATATGCAGATGATCTGAATGGCCATCTTTTCACTGGGTGCTGTTAGGTATTTGTAAGCTGTGTTTGTACTTCTGTTTACTAACCATAACCCAAAAGCCATTCCAGGACACTCGATGAAAAAATGATTCATGGTAGTTCACTTGCGATCAAAGTGGAGGTTAAATAACACATAGTATGTGGCTGCTCAACATGAGACAACCAACACATCCAAGTATTGATTGAGGGGCTTCTCAGCTTGAATGTGTACATAAGCCTTTGCAATACTTTAATAGCCGAATTATAGTATTAAGGATGGAATACAGTGTTTCCTTAAATGATGTCATAAAATATTTCAGTATTTTGTCTTTGGCGATAATATTATATAGTGTGGTCTATTAATAAAAATGCATCAGAACTAAATTTCAGGTTAGTGCTGAAAAAGAAAAATAAAAGTGGAGATAGCAGTGCAAGCCTCCATGATAATCTCTTCCTTAATGTCAAAGGCAGCCAGTGAACAATCAGTGAAGGCAGAAGGCAGGCATCGGTTCAACCCAGTGTTAGTGGCTTGCTCTCAGTAAACATCATCCATCAAGTTAATTATTTTAAAAATATCATATTGTGATTGTAGTTTTATTTGTATTCACTTTATACATTTAATTTGGTTGTAGAGTTGCCTAAGAACTATAAGCATAAGGCGTTTATATGTGCTTAAGTGTTTGCACATGTTTAAAAACATTACCATAAAAATGATTTACAGAAGAATTTGAGAATTTATTTTCCACGTAGAAATGGAATAAATCAATTGTATTTATAGGTTCTGAATCTTCGAAATCAGCCAACCATAGATTGAATATATTAAAAAAAAAGATTGTGTCTGTACAGAACCTGTACAGATTTATTGTCCTTGTCATTATTCCCCAAACAACATATCTATTTGCACAGCATTTACATTGTGTATTAGGTATAAAAGTGATAAGGAGATAATTTAAACTATGTTGTTGTTCTCATTAGGTGCTATTGAGTCGGGTCTGAATCACACCAACCCTACGTACAACAGAACAAAACAACCCCCAATTCTGTGCCAGGGACATGATCTTACTTATGTTTAAGCTCATTGTTGCAGTCACTGTGTCAATCCATCTAGTTGAGGATCTTCCTTTTCTTTGTAGACATGTCACTCTCTCAAACATGATGTCCTTCTCCTGGGATTGGTTCCACATGAGAACATGTCCAAAATACGTAAGACACAGTCTAATCATCCTTGCTTCCAAGGAGCACTCTGTTGCATTTCTTCTAGGACAGATCAATATTCACTTCCAGCACCATAATTCAAAATCATCTATTCTTTTCCTGTCTTCCTTCCAACTTTCAAACTTCCAACTTTCAACTTCCAGCTTTCACAAGTATATGATGTGACTAAAGATACCATGGCATGAGTCAGGCTCACCTTCCTTTTCAATGTGACATCTTTACTTTTCAACACTTTAAAGAGATTTTTTGCAAAAGCTTTTCCCAGTGCATTCCACCTTTTGATTTCTTGATTGCTACTTTTGTGGGTGTTGATTGTAGAACCAAATAAAGCAAAATCTAGGACAACCTCAATCTTTTTTCCGTTTATCATGAAGTTGCATACTGACCCAGTTGTCAGGATTTTTATTTTGTTGATGTTGAGGGGAAATCCATACTGAAGGTTATGATCTTTGATCTTCATCAGTAAATGTTTCAAATCCTCTTCACTTTCGGCAAGCAGAGTTGTGTCCTCTGCATAGGCTGGGTTGTTAATGAGTCATCTTCTAATCATAATGGCATGTTCTTCTTCATAAAATCCAGCTTCTTGAAGTATTGCTCAGCATAGAGATTGAGGAGGTACCATGAAAGAATATAGCCCTGACACACACTTTTCCTGACTTTAAACCAGGCCATATTTCCTTGTTCTGTTCTTATGACTGTCTCCTGGTCCATGTACAGATTCCTCATGAGTATATTTAAGTGCTTTGGTATTTCCATTTTTTGCAATGCTATCCATAATTTGGGCTGGGATTTAGCTCAGTTGGTAGAGCACTGGTCTGCAGTCTCTGAGGTCCCGAGTTCAATTCCCAGCACTGCAAAAATGGGAGAAGGGCCTGGCAATCCACTCCCAAGGCAATCCCGAAACAGTCAGCCATTGAAAACCCTATGACGGTCTCTATGAGTCGGATACTGACTCAATGGCACCTAACAACAACAACAATCCATAATTTATTGTGATCCACACAGTCAAATGCCTTTGCATAGCCAGTAAACATAGACAGACATGTTTTTGGCATTGTATGAGTCAGACTCGACTCGATGGCACCTAACAACAATTGCTTTTAGTCAATATCCATCTGACATCAGCAATGATGTCCCTGTTTCCACATCTTTTTCTGAATCCAGCTTAATTTTCTGGCAGTTTCCTGGCAGTATATTGCTGTAGTCACTTTTGAATGATCTTTAGCAAAATTTTACTTGTGTGACATTTTACTTAATGATATTGTTTGATAATTTCTGCATTCAATTGGATCCTGTTTCTTGGGAATAGGCATAAATATGGATCTCTTCCAGTTAGTTGGCCAGATATCTGTTTTCCAAATCTCTTGGCATGAACAAGTGAACACCTCCAGTGCTGCATCTGTTTGTTAAATCATCTCTGTTGGTATTCTATCAATTCTTGGAACCGTACGTTTTGCCAGTTCCTTCAAGGCAGCTTCCACTTCTTCCTTCAGTATCATTTGTTCCTGATCATATGCAACCTCTTGAAATGGTTGGTCATCCACCAATTCTTTTTGGTATAATGACTCTGTGTATTCCTTCTATCTTCTTTTGATGTTTCCTGCATCATTTAATATTTTCCCTGTATAACCCTTCCCTATTGTCATTCAAGGCTTGAATATTTTCTTCAATTCTTTAAGCTTGAGAAAAAGAGAGTGTTTTTCCCTTTTGGTTTTCTATATCCAGCTCTTTGCACATGTCATTATAATATTTGATTTTGTCTTCTGAAGCTTCCCTTTGAAATCTTTTGCTTGGTTCTTTAATTACGACATTTCTTCCTTTTACTTTGTTGTTGTTGTTGTTAGATGCTATGGAGTCTGTATCTGACTCATAGCAACCCTACATACAACAGGCAAAACGCTATTGTTAGTGCTTCTCTGCTGTTCATAGGGTTTTCAATGGCTGATTGTTTCTTGGGAGTGGCCTGTGGGTCCTTCTCCCAAGCCTACAGCGCCTGGTGTTCCCAGGTGGTCTCCCATCCAAGTAGTAACCAAGCCCAACCCTGCTTCGCTTCTGAGATCTGATGGGATTGGATGCCTCAGTGGTATGGTTGCAGGCTCCTTTTGCTTTAGCTACTTGATTTTAAGGGCAAGTTTCAGAGTTTCTTTTGACATTTAATTTGATCTTTTCTTTTTTCCCCTTTCCTTTTAATAACCGTTTGTTTTCTCCATGAATGATGTCTTTGATGTCATGCCACAACCCATCTGGTCTTCCTTCATTAATGTCTAACATATCAAATGTGTTCTTGAGGTGGTCTCTGAACTCAGGTGGGATATACTCAAGATCATACCTTGGCTCTTGTATGCTTATCCAGTTTTCTTCAGTTTCAGTTTGAACCTGCATGTGAGCAGTTGATGGTCTGATCCACAATCAGCACTTGGTCTTATTTTCACATTTGATATTGAGCTTTTTCATCTTCTCTCTCCACAAATATAGTCAGTTTGGTTCCTGTATATTCCATCTGGTGAATTCCATATGTATAGTTGCCATTTATGTTGGTGAAAAAATGGATTTTCAGTGAAAAGGTCGTTGGTCTGGCAAAATTCTATCTTGTGATCTCCAGCATTGTTTCTGTCACCAAGGCCATATTTTCCAACCACTGAGCCTTCTTCTTTATTTCCAACTTTTGCATTTCAGTCATCAGTAATTATCAGTACATCCTTGAATGCATGTTCAATATATTTCAGACTGCAGAAGCTAGTAAAATCTTCCCTTTCTTCATTGTGGCCTTCATGGTAGGGTGTAAATTTGTACAACAGTCATATTAACTGACCTTCCTTGTATGCATAAAAACATTACTTTATCATTGACAGCATTGTTCTTCAGGGCAGTCTTGAGATATCTTTTTTGATGATGAATATAATCCCATTTCTCTTTAGGTTGTCATTTTTGACGTAGTAGACCATATGATTTTTCTGATTCAAAATGGCGTATACCAGACCATTCTAGCTCATTGATGACTAGAATGTTGATGTCTATGCACTCCATTTCCCTTTTGACAGGTTCTGATCTTCCTAGATTCATACAATGTACTTCCACATTCTAATAGTTAATTGATGTTTGCCTTTGTCCTTCTCATTTTGAGTTATGCCACATCAGCAAATGGAGATCCCTGGGGATTTTCTCTATTCCTGTCATTAAAGTCGACTCTACTTTGAGGAGGCCACTCTTCTCCAGTCATCTTTGGAGTGCCTTCCAACATGTGGGGCTCATTTTCTGGGCGTATGTATGACAGCGTTTTTCTGTTATTCATTGGATTGTCAATGGCTGTTTGTTTCTGAGTGGGATCCCATGGCCTTCTCCCTAGTCTGTCTTAGTCTGGAAGCTCAGATGAAACCTGTCCACCATGGATGACCCTGCTGGTATTTGTAATATCAGGCATAGCTTTCACCTTCACAGCAACACATAAGCCCCCGTAATATGGCAAACTGGCAACTGCGGGATTTAAAGTGTGTGGAAGGATATTTGTAGGCTATATGCAAAGACTATGCCTTTTTATACAAGGGACCTGAGCACCGTTTGGTACCCATGAGGATCTGTGGAATCAATCTTCCACAGATACTGAGGGTGGCTATAATTTGTTGATAAGGTTGGTGGACAAAGGAAATGATAGGAAGTAGATAGTAAAGTAATGATTTTCTAGAACATGAAGCATGGGTAATCAAAGAGTTTCCTATTGCCGTTGTGCCAAATTATCAAAACTGAGTGTGGTAAAACAACTTAGATCAATCCACTCATAGTTTTGGAGACCAGAAGTCCAAAATGTGTCTTACTGTGGTAAACTCAAGATATCAGAAGGCTCTTTCTTCTGGAGGTTTTAGGGAAGAACCTTTCCTTGTGTTTTCAGCTTTTGGACTATGTTCATTCTGGGGCCTGTGACCCTTCTTCCTCCAATCACTCCAACCTCTGTTTTCACTGATTACTACTTTCACCTTCTTATGCCCCTGTTGAAAAAGACTCTTGGGATTACATTTAGGATACATTTGGATAATCTGGGCTAATATTCCCATTTCAAGATCCTTATTTCACTCATATCTTCACAGTCTCTTTTGCCATATAAGATAATATGAAACAGTTTCAGAGATTAAGATATGGACATCTTTGGAACTCAGTATTCAGCTCACTTCAGAGGGTCAGAGATATACTGAGACCCAGGTTAAAAGCAATAATAGGATCTGGGGTTGGGGCAGGGCCAATGGATTCCCCATAGAATAGTGTTTTCAGCCTGACGCATAATCACTTGATGGATGAAGCAGTACTTGTAGGTAAGCTCTTCAGAAAAGAACACTGGACACAAAGTCAAACCTGGAAAGTGAAATTTTGAGAGTTGAAAATATAAGGCCATTGTAAAATTTTTTTGAAACATAAAACAGATGTTAATGTTGGTAACCAGCCATTCTTATAACAAGAGCTGGCTCTTAATAACCACCTATTGTTCCTATAATCACAGCAACATTTATTTAGATTCTAGAGAAAGTTCCTCTGGTTTCTTAAGTAAATGAAATTATTAGCTACTGGAAAAGTGTTATATATTGAAAGTTTGTTTTTCTCCCCAAGTTTATATGTTGAAGTCGAAAGTCCCATTGTGAATTGTGATGATAGTCGGAGATGGAGGCCTTCAGGATTTGATTAGGTCATAAGGTTGGAGAATCCTCTTCATAGTCATGGATAGGATTTGTGCCCAATAGGGCCTAAAGAGACCACAGTTCTCCCCTTCCACTGAGTGGCATGACTGCCTTCAGATGACCTTCCGTTAATCAAAGAAGGTGATGACCATCAGACACCAAATCTGCTGGCGCTTTGACTTAGGACTTCCCAGCCTCCAGAACAGTTAGAAATATGTTTCTGTTGTTTATAAGACACCCAATCTATGGTAATTGGTTCAAACAGACTAAATAAACGGAGACAAATAGACTTTTAAAGTACTTTGGAATCTTCTGGAAAAATTTAAGACTCAGAACACTATACCACTAAAGTAGTGGGAGACTTAGGAGAAGCACAGTCTAGGATGAATTTAGAAGTTTTTTGAGGTAGTAAGTCATGGTTGAGCCTGCAGCTGTACCACTCTGGTATCTGATCCTGTCAGATCTCAGAAGCTAAACAGGGTTAAGAATGGTTAGTCCTTGGATAGAAAACTACCTGGGAACACCAGGTTCTGTAGGCTTGAGAGAAGGATCTGGCAACCCACTCCCAAGAAATAATCATCCATTGAAAACCCTATGAACAGCAGAGAAGCACTGACAATAGTGTTTCGCCTGTTGTACGTAGGGTCTCTGTGAGTCGGACACTGAGTCGACAGCACCTAACAATAACAAGAAGTCATGGTTGGCCCCTATTGTGTCACCCCACTACAGTGAATTTGCTTTGGAGCCTTTCTGGTGGTTGAGCTGACCTAGAAGAACTTTCTGGCCAGAAGTAAGTGGTTGTGGTCCAGAAGGCCAAGTTGCAGAGCTCTCCTAAACTCTCCTAACGGCTTGCTGATGCTTATCAAGGTGGTCATGCCCATGTTCATGGTAGCACAGCCTGGAGTTTCTGAGGTCTTCTTTCACTGTGCAGAGCAGCCTCGCAGAGTGCAGGCCACTGTTCACCTCAGGGCACCATTCTGTCAGGGCAGATGCAGGCAGCTGCCGCATGGGCTGACTTCATTTGCTGGTGACCCAGGCAATGCAACAGGGCCCCTACACCTGGTTTTATGCTCTGCCATTGCCCTCTTGAAAATCTTAATAATTTTGAACAAGGTGACCTGCATTTTCATTTTTTACCAGGCCATGCAAATTCTGTAGCTGGTCCTGCCCACAAAAACTCATGTAGCATCCCTGTCTCTTGCCTCTGCACAATGAAACCTGCCCAAATTTAAAAACATGCATGCACCTGAAAAGCATGTAATAAGGGCAGTAGAAGCAGCAAATATAATTATCACTATGCACAAAATTACAGTAGTCTTCCAACGCTACCTTACATCAGGCACTTTTAGGCAATGTTTCTCTTTTTCTCTCATAGAAACCTGACAAACTCCATGTAGTTTCTAACATGTAGAACCAGAAACTGAGCCTTTGCTAGGAGGAAACTTGCCCAACTTGTTACAGAGCAGGTAGATGGCAGAGCCAAAGATCAGACAGAGGTCTGTGGCTACAAAGCTCGTGCCTCACCAAAGTTCATTGTTGCTCTGTCGTTTCCTTGGCAGGAACTGTATTCCAGGAAGAGCAATTGCCTTGTTGGCTATTTTCATAAGGAAATTCAGTTTAGCTTTAGGCATCTCCAGTTGTAAGAAGAGTTTTGTTCATGCTGAAATATAGAGAAAGCTTTGCACCTAGTGATACTTGTCACAGCATTGCTTGAATACCTGTACATAAAACATTTGGCAACAGTCTAAAAATAGCCAACAACATGTGGGCAGTTAAGGAAATCCATGCACATCTACAAAATGGACTGGTACATAGTTATGCAAATTGTTTTTATGAATATGAATTTTTAGCATAATAGAAAATAACTTTTGTGATATAAATTTGACACAAAATTGTTTATTTGACCATGTGAAAAGTGCATACAGAAAAGAAAGAAATTTGCTAAGATATTAGTATAGATTTATCTGAGGACAAAAAGTAACTTTTATTTCTTCGTTATGCTTCTCTGGGCTTTTCATATTTTCTACATCAATACAAATTCCAATTATAATTTTAAATGGTAGATGGAAAATAATTTAGAACTCCAATAGATATTTACTGAGAACCTACTACGTGTTAGGCACTGTTCTTGGCACTGGTAGTAACAAAGGGCTTACCCTTGTAATTGCCATTTAATGAAATCTTTTTTCATTTTGTAGGCACCTGGGTCAAGCTGAGAGGCACTACTGGACTCAGGCAACTACAACTTTCCTCTTTTCCTCCTCCACCTCCTCCTTCTCCTCCTCTTCTTCCTTTTCCTCCTCCTCCTCCTTTTTCTTCTTCTGTGCTGTTAAATAGATTTTATTCTTGGGAAGTTGAACTTTTCATCAGAGAGCCTCAATCTCTTCAGATGTTTTTATTTCAGGAGCTCTTTCCCACTGCCCTGTACTTGGGAGTTGAACCCACGGCCTCACACATCCTTGGCAAGTGCTCCACCATTGGCCTGCACCCCTAGCCCATTAAAAATTTTTTAATCTTGAGTCAAGATTTTGCTAAGTTACGAAGGCTACCCCTGGCCTCCAATTCCTGATCCTCCTGCCTCTGCCTCCCGAGTCACTGGGATTATAGGTGTGCACCACCATGCCTGGTTTTATTTCAGGAGTTTTAATGCTGGCCAAGTATACCTTAGTTGCTTCTTCTAGCTTGGAGACATTTGTAAATTACTCAAGCATATTTTTCTCTGGTTCTATTAAAGACAACACCAAAGATACTGACAGAACAGTACCAAACATGGACCATTAGGGCCTACCTCCAAGTCTTTCATTCAAGCTCCTGACATTTCAAAAGACATGGTGAGACTATTCAAACAGCAGGCTCACCTACTATACTTATCTTTTAGGGAATCATGAGAGATTTCTCCCATTACCATATTGATATAGTTTCTCCTATTAAATCAGCTCAGTAATTCTATCAAAGAAGGGATGAGGCCAAGCTGGCGTGTTCCGTTCCTACCATTGCACTTCTTAGAGTCCACTGCCTGTGTGCAAAGTAGTTTCTGAGTACATACGAACCATCTGTTAAGCAGTTGCTTAAAACATTTCCCTGGTGAATAGTATCAAGTTCATCTGGCCAAGGTGGGGAATTTGCTTTTCTGTAAATCAGAACAATATTTTCCCATAATCACGTCCTTGCTGGGCTGAATGGAGAGTCACAAATACCTTGGTAGGTGGTCCTTGAGATGGAAAGTAGTTTCTAATCCTGACTGGCTTGAAGAGCGTAGACACATCTTTAGGGCTCTCTGCTGTCCTGAAGGCCCTTGGAGAGAGGTGAGTTCTGTTCATTAAACATTGTTCATCGAATACAAAGCTTGCCAGCCCAGGGAGATTTCAGAAGGACCATGCATGTGAATTTTGTTTTGCATTTAAAAAGCCATGATTTATACAATTGACGTGTTGAGAAAAGATGGCTAGGGAGACTTCTTAAGAATAGGAGAAGGGCTGGAAATTTGCATATTAATTTATGCACCCAAAATGAATGCAGACAGCCATAAAATGCACTTGTAATAATTATACTACCATTGAACTGTGGGCTTTTAATTAAAGGAATGTTTTTATCTTGTGGCGTTCACGTTAACCATGTTTCTATGGATGTCAAGCTGTTCTTGCAAATCAAAGCGTTGGAGATGCCTGATCTGGGCTTTCATCACCGGAGCAGGCAGTGGCCTGCATTCCAGGAGCGTGGCAGCTGGATCTCGGTGCCCTGGGCCAGCTCTGGGCGCCTCAGCTTTATGCATGCTTTAAAGGAGGGTAGACAAGATCCGGCTCAGTCACACTGGCCCGAGATAGGCATAACAAACAGTGGCTTCGGAAATAAGAAAGGAACGGTGCCTGCAACCAGTGAGCCTTTTGAATAAATCAGAAACTGAAGCCCTGGGTGTTCTTCTTGAGAGATGTTCGCATTATTTGTCAGCACTGGTTATTTTGATCTCCATCTACATAGCGGGCATCCGTGTTCGAGGCAGAAGCTGTGTTATACAAATGATCATTTTCACACCTTTCAGTGCAGCAACGAGAATGCTCTCCTGGTCTCCCCACATTCTTTGCTTCAAAAAAAGCTGTTAAGTGGTGCCACTTGGATTGATAGGAACGGTTACTCTTATGTTTTGATGGTCTGGGCTGGATGCGCTGAGCCTCTTCTTTTTCATCCGAGTTCAGTGGTCTCGATCCATTATCTTCAAAGCAACATCAGGGACCTGGCACATGCACGCCAATGTCAACTAGCACCAGGAGGGGCTCGAGGGCACTGGAGTTGGAGTTGGGGAATATCTTTGTTGATATAAAATGAGTAACACTGCGGTACTGGTCACACGGCCAAGGGAATTAACAGGGAGAGTGACAACGAGAATACACAAGGCACTGTTGGTCATAAGGATTTTTGCTACTACTTGTGTGCTCAGGGACTTTTTACAATGACTATGGTAGATAAGCTCTTTTGGTTACAAATAAGCAAAAACACCTTAAGCAAAATATTGTTGTTGTTAGGTGCCATTGAGTCAGTATCCGACTCATAGCGATGCTACGTACAGCAGGCGAAATACTATTATCAGTGCCACTCTGTTGTTCATAGGGTTTTCAATGGTGGATGGATTTTTGGGAGTGGGTTGCTGGGTCTGTCTCCCAAGCCTACAGCACCTGTTTTTTCCAGGTGGTCTCCCATCCAATTACTAACCAGGCCCAACCCTGCTTAGCTTCTGAGATCTGATGGGATTGGATGCCACAGTGTTATGGCTGCAGACAAGCAAAATAGGGGGTGGGTATTAGAGGGACACGGGTAGGAATGTGTTATGGAACTCAGGCTGGAGGAAGGCAAGAACTTAGCAGTGATCATTCAGGGACCTGGGAATTTGGCAAAACCTCGGGGAATGCCTGCCCATTTCTTGGCCATTGTTTCTCTGTTATTTGAGCTTCATTCTTTTCTCTTGGCAGGGCAGCTTTCTCTGTGGCTGTGCCTGACAGGGCAGGCAGAGCGAGACTTCTAAGACCTCCCAAGTACTGATCCAGCTCAAAGAGAGTCTCTCTCTCTCTGTTTTGATTCAATTCTGAATTCCCAGGTAAGGGACCCTGGCCCAACCTATATCTTTTGCCTAGTGTGGGTCCAATCAACTGTGACCTGCAGTGGGGGGAATGTGTGTGTGGGGTGTGTGTGTGTGTGTGTGTGTGTGTGTGTGTGTGCTTGCGTGAGAGAGAGAGAGAGAGAGAGAGAGAGATAGAGAGAGAGAGAATGAATATGAATGAATATCTACATGTAAGTCTGGCTGGCCACTATGACTGTGGCCAGATGGGGACAGTTAATGACATCCCAGGTGCTCTTCTCTCTGTGCCTCTTCCTCTCTTCACTGATTTCATCTAGGAATTTTTCCTAATCAGGAAGACTATGAAAACCAAGACCATGATGGGGAGATCTTGGCGATCCCATCTTTTTAAAGCTAAGGGAGCTGGAATACATTATATGTTCCCCACATAGGGCACTTAGGAGAGAACTAGTGTGACCACAGTCTGATACCCAGAGTGCTGGAGGGGAGCAAAAGGGGATGGCAATCTCATTAGATTTCTAAGAGCTATATTAATGCCAACACACCATTCCTCCCTATGGCAAGGAAGAACAAGAGCTGGAGTTCCGAAATGGTACCCATCATGCACTGAGTGGGCCTTACACAGATAGTCATGGCTACAGTGATCAGAAAGATTTTGCAAGTGGGGTCAGAGATTTTAACTGTGACCCTCTCTAGTCTCTTAAATTCTTGTTTCTACTTTGTCTTAGTATTTCAACCTCTTCTCTTTTTTTTATAGCATACCAATTTGTTGTGATGAAATTTCATGTTCTATAGTTTTATGCCATATTTTTCTGCACTTCTCAAAAGATGCAAACATGTTTTTAAGCTGAAAAAGTCAAAATCCGAAGAAAGGAAAAGCTGAAATTGTGAGGTTTTAAATATTGCTATTATGAATCATCAGCAATCAAAACATGAATATCTGTCTAATCCAAGAAACAAGATAAAATAAGATGCTCTGATGGTGCATAGATTCATCAAGGACCTTGGAGTTACTCTGTTGGCTCCATCATTATACATTCGGAGTGACATTACCATGGCAGCTGCAGAGGCCTCTCCAAGGATACACACATCAAAAAGGGGCTGCTGTGTGATTTGGTTAATGTGCAAACTTGTGTCTGGCTTCCCTTCTCTGTCATGGTACAGTGTGTTTTTTGTCTCTTCAAGGCCACCGTCTGTTGTGTGTTGACATCATGCATACTTGTGCCTTAATTTTCTTATTAGTTGGTAAGGCCTCGAAGCCAGGACATATGTCAAATGATGCTACTTGTAACTGCATGTATTAGTTACTTTGCTCCTAGATATGATCAAATACCCGACAAAAAATAGCTTAAGGGGAGGAAGGATTTGTTTTGCTCAGTGTTTCGGATGGTTCAATCCATAATCACTTGGCTCCATGTGCTTGGACCGAACATGGTGATATTATGAAAGCTACTACTAACTTCCTTACGGCCTATTCTATGTTCTTTCACAACCTTCAAGATCAATGACCCACAGAGCTTTGCACTCAGGACAAGGAATATGGATTTGGGTCTAAAAGATTTGATTTTGGTGACTGTGGCCGGCCACAGCCAGCCAGTCTATGGGTCCTGAGGTCTCCATGTGCTCAGGCAACAGCAGTGTCCATGGACCAAATGCTGCAGAAATGAAGCAGTGTGTGATGGTTTATCTTCCGGTCACCTTGACTGGGTATAGAGTCACTTCCTACACTGGTGAGGCATGCATCTGGGGGTGGTGGTGGTTGTGAGGGTGTTTCCAGACAGGATTTACTGGGGGAGAGATAGAAGACCCACCCTTGATGTGGGTGGCCCCATCCCATGAATTGGGGGCCTGGATAGAATAAGGGAGGAAGAAGGAGGAAGCCAGCTGAGTGCCAGCCTCCTCCCTTCTGCTTCCTGTGTGCCATGAAGACATTTCTCTACCACCCACTCCTGCCACAGTGATATTCTGTGGGGGCCCAGTGGCCATGGGCTGAACTCTCTAAAAATGATGACCCCAAATAAATAATTCACCCCTCTAGGTGTTCCTCCAGGTATCTGGACACAGCACTGTAAAGCTAATACACAGCGCCCGAGTTGCCACAGCAGAAGCCCTGGGTGGCTCCCTTGACTTTCTCCCAGTCTCTGAATCCTCATGACTCTCATGTAGACTTGCTACCCAGTGTCCAGTGGCTGGTGCTGTGGCTACTGATGTCAGGAGATTATTAGCTCTGGTTCCAGGTACCCCAAATATATTCTGTGATTGCCTTGAATGGGAGGGGGATTTGACACAATGCATTGGCATTAATTTGGTGCCCGAAGGCATGGTTATAAGCTTCTCTTGTGCATTTCAGTGTCCCAGTTAGAGGTCCTTATTTGTTAAAGCTACATACGTGTGTGTGCATGCATAGAATAAGTCTAGAAATATAAATTTTGGCAGATCACACCATCTCCCTTCTTCAGTCCCTGGACAAAAATCTCTGGTGGTTAAATGAGATAATACATTTAGCTACCATGATGCTGTGGTATGGACCACATATAAAAACCACCTTTTGATGTAGTTCTGGTTAGGTTTAGTTTTTGTGCAGCTTAGGGATGGAGGGACCAAGTGGCCCAACCACTCCAAAATGGAGGCAGTGCCCAAGGGTGTGAGCCCAAACTTAGAGGGCATTAAGGTCACCTGGTTATGGTCTCATTATGGAAGGGTGAGCTGACAGTGATCAGGCACAGCCTGGATCAGGTCAAGTTTGCTGCAGTCCCACCTGATTTTGAGCTACTTCCTGTTTGCTTGGGACTCCTGTCCCATATTTGGGAGCCAGGAACACTTGGCCCTTAGGTGGCTGGCATGCTTATAGGACAGTTTCCTGTTCTACCTCATCTTGCTAAGTATGTTTACAATAAGCTGTTGTGGGTTGAATCATGTCCCCTAAAAGATATTCTGAAGTCTTAACCCACAGTACCTGAGAATGTGACCTTATTTGAGAAAAGCGTGACGATATAATTGGCTATGCTGAGATCACTCTGGAGTGGGTCGAGCCATGATCTAATATGTCTGTGTCCTTGTAAGAAGGTAGACACATGCAGGGACAGTGTCAGGGGGTGACAGAGGCAGAGATGGGTGATGCACTTGTCCACAGAGGACCACTAAGGGTTTCTGGTCATTATTAGAAGCCACGGGGACCACTAAGGATTACTGACCATCACTGGAAGCCAGGAGGAAGCAAGGAAGGATTCCACCCAGAGTACCAGAGGGGCGTGGCCCCACTGACACCCTGATTTCTCATTTCCCGCCTGTGAGTTGTGAGAGAATGGAACTCTGTTGTTGTAAGCCACCCGGTTTGTGACCCTTTGTCATGGCAGCCCTTGGAAAGGCACAGAGGAGCCCTCGGATCTGTAAATCCTCCTCGGAAGCCTCTTCCCTAAGGTTCTGGTGAGTTTAGCCCATGAGCCCCTCAGAGTCTCAAGGAAGAGGTTGCAGAGGTCCCGTGACAGTTCTGAGGGCTTTGCTATCAGTCTTCCCAGGCTGCTAGGACAAAGCACCCTAGACTGGGTGACTCATAGAAAAGGAAACTTGTTTGCTTCTAATTCTGGGGGTCAGAAGTTCCAGATGGAGGTGTGGGAAGGGCTGAGCCCTTTCCCCTTGGTTTGGAGGTGCCTGGCTGCTGCTTACGTTGTCATCCCTCTGTGTGAATGAGTTCTAAGCTCTTCTTAAAAAGACACCAGTCCTATGGGATGAGAACCCATCCACATGGCCTGGTTTTACTTTAAATTGCCTCTTTCAAGGGTCTGTCTCCAAATCTAGTCACATTCTGAGGTATTGGGGTTTCTACACGGGGATTTGTGGAGGTGGCACAATTCAGCTCATCACAGTCCCCTTGACTAGGATGGATTCGGTCAGCACAGAGAACATGCTTCATGCATTTTGGTTCCTCCACATCCTGAGGTAGATCCTGGCCCAAAGACATCGCTCCAAACTTGAACAAATGTGCTTCGATTCTTAAAGAGAAAACAAAATGTGAAAAAGTCTGGGTTTTGCTTCTGGCTTCTTGTCCACGCCCCACAGTCTCAAACTGGAATCCTGATTCCATGGTGAAAATGTGCCTTTGGGAAGAGGAGGCTACACAGGGAACAGAGACAGACATGGCAGATGGGGACAGGTAGCTGGTGTGGGACAGAACTTGTGCTGTCATATGGCTTCTAGGTCTCAGCGTAATTCTCTCAACAATACTGTTGTTGTTGCTAGGTGCTGTCGAGTCGGTATCCGACTCATAGCAACCCTCATAGGGTTTTCAATGGCTGTTTCTCTGGATTGCCTTGGGAGTGGATTGCCAGGTCCTTCTCCCATTTTTGTGGTGCTGGGAATTGAACTCAGGACCTCAGAGACTGCAGAGCGGCGCTCTACCAACTGAGCTAAATCCCAGCCCCTCAACTGTACTAGGGGTGCAAAATGGAAATAGGCCATGTATGTATTATGATTCTTATTTTGAGATTGTGAACATGAGGTAGTGGAAATGAAAGGAGAAGACACATCACCCCCATGCCTGGGGGAGTTCCCAACTCTCTCTCTCTCTCTGCTGTCTCCAAATGGCCCAGCTTTGTCAAACGACTCAAAACTGGGTCTTAGCACTTCCCCCTCGCTTTCTTCTGCCTACCATATTGCTGGCTGTCCTAGTCCATCCAGCCATACACAGTGGCTGGGCCAGCTTGTGGCTATTTCAGTCTTAGCATAGTCACGTATTTATGATTTTGAATTCCTTTTCCCCCACTCAGACAAGAAATAGGTGGAGATATGTTTCACCTAATTCATGGAAACGTGTTGGTGCCTGTGTGATAGAAGGGGATCTTTTATTCTTTGATAATTTTTTCATGCATGCATTCAATATACCAAGAGCCTACTAGCTCTGGATCTGGGCACCCCATGGCTAGAAGATTTGACCTTCTAACCTTGGGCAACTCTTCTTTTATTTGATTTCTAGCTAGAAGCAAGTCTTTATAAACTGTAAGTCAGTGCTTCTCAAACTTTTCTGTGAATGCGATTTGCCCTAAGGTTTTATTAAAATGACCATTGCTTATTCATTATTCCCAGAGAATCTGTCAGTGTTCTGGTGTGGAGTCTAGGAATCTGAGTTTTAAACAGATCTTCCAGGAGATTCCCATTATGGTAGTCGTTAGGTAACTGCCCTTTGAGAAACACTACTCGAGCGCTGGAAGCACAGGTTGAGGAAAGGGTTCTACTTTAGCCTGGTTAGCACGTTGCCCTTAACATGGCCCTAGCGCAGCTCTGCCTGCAGCTGTACTACCAGGAGGTCCCATGAGGTTCAATTTCATCAGATCTTGGAAGCTAAGCAGGGTTGCACCTGGTTAGTACTTGGATGGGAGACCGCCTGGGATCACCAGGTGCTGTAGGCTTGGGAGACAGACCCAGCAACACACTCTCAAAAATCAATCAGCCATTGAAAACCCTATGAACAGCAGAGAAGCACTGGCAATACTGTTTCGCCTGTTGTACTCAGGGCCACTATGAGTCGGATACTGGCTAGATGGCACCTAACAACAGCAAGAGCAGCCCAAGAAAAGTGTTTGGGGTAGATCTCTGCAGTGTGTCCTCTGGGATGGTGTGCACATGCAAGATCCTTCAACCCGGATCTGCCTTCTCTGCTTTTGTTTTCACCTGAAAAGTTTCTGCTTCCAGTAGTTAGGCTACAAGATTCTTTCTTCCTTGGTTTTCTATTACTCCACGTGGGACTCACCAGAGTTCAGAATTAAATTATTTCCTTTAGTAATGGCATTTGATTTCAGCTTGTGAAAATATAATCACATCGCATGGCCTTTTGCCTTGGACTTTCTAGCAGCTGCTTACCAGTTTAGAGGAACTCGGCAGTGATAAGATTGGAGCCATACCTGGAATTCCCAGGAAGGGTGTTTTCTTTGCTGCTCTGAGAAGTAATAGTTTTCACACCCATTATTTCCAGCTTAATTTAATATGTTTGTTGCTGAGGGAAGTGGCCTCTGCTTATGTTGGGAGGCTTTTTGCTGAGATCTGAGATTTCTGTGTGTACACAATGAATATTCTAGCCTGGATGGACAATTTTTTTTTTTTTATCCCGTTCCTATGTTGAGAACTAAATGCGACATAAACCCAAGGAAACCAATAGGCAGGCATAACACCTATGGCAACTCATTTCAGCGTATAAATTTGTTTTCTTTTACCTTCGACATAAAAATCCTTCGGAAGTCTCCCTTGGTAGTATCCAAAATTGCATGTCTGATCTTTTATGCACCAATCACTCTTGAAAATACCCCTGCAATTTCAGTGCTATTGGGAGCAGTTACCATCCAGGGTCTACAGAAAGGACTAATGGAGGAAGAGGAATAAATATTACGGCAATTATTACTATGAGCTTTTATTTTAAGCGGCAAAGCCCATGATTTCTATGGAGATATAAATACTTCAAACTATTTTTTTATGGTCACATCTAAACTGGGCAACAATAATAGCATATCAATAAACTTCAATTACACTCAAGAAAATACTGAAAGTGAACCTCTAGCGATGCTCGATAAAGTCTCCAGGCACATTAGAGTTATATAGAGCAGTGACATCCATCTGGTATTTTTCGGTGACTTCTAGTCAATTACTGCATTTCATTCCGTGTAATCCCCTTTTATCTGCAGTTCCTGCTGGCGCGGTAATTCTCACTCTGCTACATCGGCAGCTTCGCTGTGAATTTTTATCGCGGATGAGTCAGTGTGTCCCTTCCTGCCCCTGGATGTGGCTGAATTGTATCTGCTGAAGAAGATTTAATTGCAATGGGGTATAAAATGTGGATTTAGAGATGCATAGGAAATAGGTGAGGTGATTGGCCACATTCTAAAACATGTGCACGCTTTGAAATAAGATGTTTCATTTCAGTAAAAAGTATGGATCGCACCAGAGCATTGGATCTGGACTTCACAGTGTTTTCGTAGAGGGTAAAAAATTAAACAAGAGAAAAGAAAAACAAAGATGCAAAACCAACCCTATCTGATGGTAATCTTTTGGAAGAGAGATTTTGTACACCTGTTATATGTATGGATTACATTTGCACAAACATTGGTGTAATCAAAAATGTATCTGTGAGCATGTGTTACAGGCATATCTTGTATACTTGTATGATCGTTATAAAATAGATTGTACATTTTGGGAACTTTTTAGAGCAGTTCTAGGTCCACAGGAAAATGGAAAGGAAGGTACAGAGACTTCCTACATGCTCTCTGCCACCACCAGCCCCTGCAGGCTCCTCCACTATCAACATCTCACCTGCCTCAGAGGGGACCATTTGTTACAGCAGATGAGTTCACACTGACACATCGTTATCCAAAGTCCACCATTTACATTACGACTCACTCGTGGTATTGCACATTCTGTGGGTTGGGTGATCATATACGGGCATATGTCTGCCATGGCAGTATCCTACAAAGCAGTTTCACTGCCCGAAAAATCTTCTGTGCTCCACCTAGTCATCCCTCCTGACCTCTGCCCCCTGGCAACTAGCAATCTTTTCCTTATCTCCATGCTTCCGCCTTTTCCAGAACATTGTGTACTTGGAATGGTGAAGTACGGAGTTTTTCCAGATTGGCTTCTTCCACTTAGCAAAATGCACTCATCCTCCATGTCTTTTCAGGCTTGATGTTGGCTGTGTTTTTAAAAGAATTGTTGTTGTTGTTAGGTGCCGTCGAGTTGGTATCCGACTCATAGCAACCCTCTGTACGAAAGGGAAAACACTTTTGTCAGTGCTTCTCTGCTGTTCATTGGGTTTTCAATGGCAGATTGATTTTTGGGAGGGGGTTGCCAGGTCCTTCTCCCAAGCCTACAGCTTCTTGTGTTCCCAGGCGGTCTCCCATCCAAGTACTAACCAGGCCCGACCCTGCTTAGCTTCCGAGATCTGACGGGATCGGATGTCACAGGGCTACAGCTGCAGGCTTAAAAGAATTAATGAGTGGCAAAACTGAATAAACTAGTTTGGTTTGGGGGAAGATGTATCTTAATAAGATGTTGTTGTTGTTGTTAGGTGCTGTCAAGTCGGTATCCGACTCGTAGCGACCCTCTGTATAACAGGTGAAACACTATTGTCAGTGCTTCTCTGCTGTTCATAGGGTTTTCAATGGCAGATTGATTTTTGGGAGTGGGTTGCCGGGTCCGTCTCCCAAGCCTACAGCACCTGGTGTTCCCAGGTGGTCTCCCATCCAAGTAGTATCCAGGCCCGACCCTGGTTAGCTTCCGAGATCTGATGAGATCAGATGCCACAGGGCTACGGCTGCAGGCTTAATAAAATAGAGAGACAGAAATGGCTGGAAGGTGGTGAGGCAGGCATGGATTTCACGCATCTTTGTCTTTTGTATTCCTTGGCCACCAGCATACCAATCCTCTGTAAGTTTCTTTTTCCTCCCTCCCAGCTCCTTTAGTCCTGCGCCCTATTTGTTCAGTACTGGGATACTATTCTTCCCCAGCCCACATCCACTCCCACTTTTACTGGTACCAAGAAGACCTTCATTCATTGCTCAGTGTTGTCAGGTAGGGCAGCCTGTGGGAAGCGGGGCAAAACGGAGGAAGAAATTCTGCAGGGCTGGTCTCCCCACTGTTGTTCTCTGTACTCACCATGGGTAAACATTGCCTTGATGTGGGCACCCACCGGAGCCTCAATTGGCCTGAGCTTGTTACCAGGTCTCCCCTGGTCCCTGAAGTTGCCACACCTGCTGTGTCTTCACAGAGCCTTAGATCCCAGAAGGCATCTAAGAGAAGCCAGACTCTAAGGAGACTGAGCATGTCTCCTAAAATGACAGGAATACAGAGACTCTATTCTGGATCTGCCTGCAGTGGTGCCACTGTGGTGCCCAATCCCGTCAGATCTCAGAAGCTAAGCAGGGTTGGGCCTGGTTAGTGCTTGGATGGGAGACTGCCTGGGAACACCAGGTGCTGTAGGCTTTGGAGACGGACAGGCAAGCCACTCCCAAAAAACAATCAGCCATTGAAAACCCTGTGAATAGCAAAGAAGCCCTGACAATACTGTTTTGCCTGTTTTGCCTGTTGTCCATGTGACAATACTGTCATAGCCTGTTGCTATGAGTTGGACACCGATGTGATGGCATCTAACCACAACATTCTGGCTCCATCAGTGGGTCTCATGGCTCAAGCTGCCATCTGTAAGAGGACAGCCTGCTCCTCCGGACTGCTGGGGGAAGCAGACACCAGGGAACCACGGTGCATACATGGAGCACTTAGGTGCTCCTGCCCTGCGCAGGCAGGCTGCCAGGCTCAGCATTAGGGACTAGGCTGCACCTTCCACAGAGCATGCTCCGGCTGCTGCCCGCAGGGCTGGAGATGTTCTGCCTCACTTTCTCTGACAGCACTGAGGTTTCTCACACCTGGCATTCACACTGTGTCTTTCTGGGCTGGGGTCTGAATGTGAGATTGGGTACTAGGCTACCCTCTGCACTGGTGTGGGGGTGGGGGAGGGCGGTGCTGACTGTGGCCAGGAGCCCCGCAGATCTCTGCCCGTGTCCACAGCAGGCTGGCTGGGGGATTCTGCTCCAGCTAGCATTTTGGGGATCCAGACTTAGCTTCGAGGGCTTGTTCTCAACCTCTCTTTACTGGATCATTTGTATTCACTTCATGAGGGAAGAGGGGGTGTGGAGGATTTGTGAGAGTGTTTATGGGTCACACCTACAAGGGGCAGACAGCACGATGATCAGCCTGTTAGCAAGCCAAACAGACACTGCCACCCTGGGCAAAATCATGTCATAGTATCACACGATGTAACATAATTATAATGATGTATACTGGATAAGTAGACATATATGTATTATTACTTTAACTCATCAATCTGAAAACTATGTTTATTTGAAATTCTATTTTCTATTATTTACTTTTTTGTTACATAGATGCTATAACTTAAAGCAATATAAGGACTAATTAAGAGTGGCAATTAGTGTTTAATAGTTGGACTATTAAATACTGTTGTTGTTGCTGTTAGGTGCCATCGAGTGTTTGACTCATAGCTATCCTCATAGGGTGTTCAATGGCAGATTGTTTCGGGATTGCCTTGGGAGTGGATTGCCACGTCCTTCTCCCATTTTTGCAGTGCTGGAATCAAACTTGGGACCTTAGAGACTGCAGAGCAACACTCTACCAACTGAGCTAAATCCCAGCCCACTATTAAATACTAGACTATTAAAATATAAAGTTTTGCTTTTTAAAAACTATTGGTTATTAAAAGTTTTGTTATTGTTTTTAGGTGCTGTCGAGTCAGGTCTGACTGATAAGCCACTCTAAGCACAACAGAAAGAAGCACTCTCTGACACTGTGCCACATACACGGTCTTTTTTTTTTTTTTAATGTTTGAGCCCATTGTTGCAGCCACTGTGTTTCTTCTCATTTTGAGTTGTGCCACATCTGCAAATGAAGGTCTCAGGGGCTTTACTCCATTCCCATCATTAAGGTCAACTCTACTTTGAGGAGGCAACCCTTCCCCAGTCTATATTAGGTCTCTATTATCATGCATTCTTAAGATATATAAAAGTAAGTCTTTAAAAATGAGAATGAAAATACAATGGGATTAATCAAACAGGTATTACCATTATTTAATTAGAAACCACAGCGTTGCTTTTGGTTCTGTGCTACAGTGGGATATTTTGCTTTTACCTTTTCTGTTTCCCTTTTAATATGACTTTTCTGATCTAAAACTTCTCATCTTCCTGCAGCCTTTAGGACCTCCCTCCTCTCTTTGACGCTGTGGTGAACTGGCTACAGACAGACATGGATTTCACTGACTGTGGTGTGGCTCTTACTGGGCCTCCTTACACTAATCCCTGGTGTCAAACCTGTGTGATGATGTTGGGTTAAGCATCTTCTCAACAGAAGCTTTAGAGCATAAAACACTTAGAATTTGACTTACTAGGAATGGTAGGTTTTGAGACTGGGAATAATTTTTACTCTCTTCAAACACACAGTCCCTTCGTGTATACAGAGTTGTTTTGTTTTCATAGAGTGGCTATTTGTCACTCAGGCCTGTTGGATCCAAATATTCATCATGTAGGGCATCCATGCCTGGACATGGGACATTTCAAAATACCCCAAAGCACACTGGATGTTAACATTAGATAATCTACTCTTTCTCTGGGAATGTATCTAGGGGACAGAGGTGATTTCAGCTTGTGCAACTGAAGATAAATTCCGAATAAGTTACAGCTTGAATTAAAAAATTGAGAAGGTCTCAATTAACTTGCTACCCTTTCCTGGTGACACTTTTAAGTTCTGAAACAGTCCTTTTTGAAAAAAAAAAAAAAAAAACTTTGTTTTTCAGGATGACTTTTTGGTCCATCCTATATAGAAGAGGTATAGTCACTTTGCCCCTTTACAGGGTCCTGTGGCCCCCTCCAAGGTCATCAGACAGCTCTGGAGAAACAGCACGTAAGTGTCTGTTTTATTGAGATCCTTTTCTCCATTCTTGTCCTTGATGTATTTCCAAATTAGACGAGGGTACTCTTTGTGTTCCACTCTTTGAGAACAGGATTTTATGGCAGGCTGACCTTTTAACTTTTTTTATAGGTGCCCCCAGTGACAACCATCTTGTAGGACATGCGTTAATATGCAATCTCCTTCCACTTTCACCAAGTCAAAAGTCACCTTGTTTCTCCTGCGTGTTGCCATTCAATTGAAAAGAGACCACAATTTTTTGTGATGGACACCTCACCGGGATAGGCCAGCTGACCACATCTCTTTTCAGCAATGTCGTATACAAGTGTGCAGGGCACCTAGCAGTGGATCTTTTCTCTTCTCGTTAAGTTTATGGATTAATTGAGATTTGCCAAAACTTTCATTTGCTCTGTCCCCTGAACGTGCAGGCAAATGAGCAAAGTCTAGTTTGTATTTGGGCAAGGTATCAACAATCTTCTGTTTTATATTGCCTGCATTTTCCTTAAAATCTTCACAGAAATCAAGAAGTGGATTCAAAACTCTCCTTTGCAAATAAAAGTACAAAGTAAAAGTACGAAGAACTCAAGAAATTAAATGCCAAAGGAACGAATAATCCAATAAGGAAGTGAGCAATAGACAGTTCTCAATATTCTGAGCCTTCAGGGAAATGGAAATCAAAACCACACGGAGATTCCATCTCACCCTAGTCAGAATGGCTAACAGCAGCAGCAGCAGCAGCAGCAGCAGCAGCAGCAGCAGCAACAACAACAACAACAAAACAACAAATCCAGGCAGGAATGCAGGAAAAAGGAACCCTTTTATACTGTTGTTTGGACTATAAGTTAGTTCAGCCCTTATGAAAATCAGGATGCAGGCTCCTCAGAAAACTAAAAATAGAACTACCGTATGATCCAGCTATACCACTTCTAGGAGTCAGCTCCATGCCACACTCAGGGAGATAAGCCATCATACCACAGGGACACCTGCACTGCCATGTTTATTGCAGCACTTTTCACAATGTCAAGGGGATAGAATCAGCCTGGATGACCATAAACAGATGATTGGATTAAAATGGGATATATACACACACACATATATATATATGTATGTGTATGTATGTGTGTATATATATATATATATATATATATATATATATATATATATATATATGATTATTCAGCAGTAAAGAAGAATAGAATTATGGTATCTGCAGCAGAATGGGTAGAACTGGAGATCATCATGTTAAGCGAAGTAACTCAGACTCAAAAAGAGAAATAGCACGTTCTCATTCATCTATGGAAGCTAGATCTACCTTAAAGAAAAAAATGCATGTACAATTGTAATATCTAAGATTGGAAAATATAAGTGACCCAATAGGAGAGGGGAGGAGACTATTGGGAGAGGAAGTATAATGGGAAAGATGGGAGTATGAACAAGATAGAGGGTGAAGAGGGAGAGAACAAGAGCAAACTCCCATAATGAATCTCACTATACTGTATGGAACCTCATAAATATCTATAATTATCACATACAAAGTTTTTGTATAATGTTTAAGGAGATGAAAGCATCAACACCTTGTTTAATAATTGCACATACTATATATCAACTGAATTATCACTCTGTACCTCCTAAATAGGTGCAATTAAAATACTAATAAAAAATTATCTAAGACCTAAGAGGACATTTTTGTGTTGCTGTGATTACACACATTTTTAGTTGACTACAGAAAATACTATTGTAGAAAGATCTGTCAGAGTCAGCTCCAAGTCACAAGAGGCCAACACATCTGTTATCAAAATTCTCCATTCAGCCCCTCCATGGGACACTGTGGTTGCAACTCTGAATCAGGATATTTGGCTGTACCCAGTTTCATTGAGCCCAGGGGAACCAGGCAGTGATGTATCCCCTTCCTGTAGTCTGCACAAGCTGATTTAGTGAATTTTCAACTGAGCTTTGGTGTCTTTTCGGGAGGTGAACATACTGGCCTGTCTCATTCCAAACCAGTGTGATTAGGTGTTCAAATATGCACTCTTGTCCCCTTCTCCCTGATCTCCGGTGCCAAAGTCTTTCCCACAGATTGTGCATCGTGTTCTCTTTTGGTTATTTGTCTCACTAATCCAATTCCATGGGTCTTTCCAACTGCTCTGAAAATGAACAGTCATTTTCATCTCCTTTTTCAGTGATGTCTGGGTCCTGCTGGTGCTGGTATTGTAATCATTTTTATCTCATTATCTGAGCTCTTAGAAAACCCTGTTTACAACAATTTGTTGTTGTTTTTGTTGTATGCCAGAGAGTCATGTCCAACTCATAGTGACTCTCATAGGGTTTTCAATGGCTGATTGTTTCAGGATTGCCTTGGGAGTGGATTGCCACATCCTTCTCCCATTTTTTGTGGTGCTGGAAATCAAACCCGGGACCTCAGAGACTGCACAGCGGTTGTCTACCAACTGAGATAAATCCCAGCCTGTTTATAACAATAGGATTAGTCAATTCTAGTTATATGCTGCATTAAATATTAAAACAATGTTAAATATTAAACTAGTACCATCTTGACACAGGTCCCATATAACCCACGGGCAAAGTAGGACCGTGAAGGCTCACAGTTATAAGCATTTAAATGGCACAATTGAGTCATGTCACTTGAAGTCATGCAAAGATGGGTGACATTCCTGTGAAGCACAAATCAGATTGTCAAGTTCTCAGGTGAGAAAGAGGGAAAAAGCCATGGCAGGCTCATGACCTTTGCCCTTGCCATTTGATGCTGAACAGTGTTGTCTGAAGCCTCCACTATAATTTCGATCGCGATCTAGGGTTTGTAGTGTTCTCTGCAGACCTTTCCCTCCTTGCTGAAGACCAGAAATTTTTACATCCTGGAAAGAAGTTTCCTGGAAATGGGACTTTTTGTGTGAAAGCAAGGAGACTCCTGGACAAATCAGTGTGGCTAACCCAGACTCTGGCAGCCAAACTCAGTCATGTGAATCTAAGTGCAATGGAGACTGGAAATAGCTACTGTTCTTGTTGTTGTTGTTAGGTGTAGTCGGGTCCTGTCTGACTCAGCAATTCTATGTACAACAGAACAAAACACTACCTGACACTGGGCCATGCCTGGTACTATTGTCAGTGCTTCTCTGCTAGTCATAGAGTTTTCAATGGCTGATTGTTTTGAGAGTGGGTTGCCAGGTCTTCCTGCCAAGCGTATAGCACCTGATCTTCCCAGGCAAGTCTCCTATCCAAAGACTAACTGGTCTGACCCTGCTTACCTTCAGAGATCAGACAGGATGTGAGGGTGGTATGGCTGTAGATGTAAATAGCTGAGAACTCAGGAAGGGGAAAGTATGTTTAATAAGCACGTACTAAGACTGCTTTGTTTGTGTAGCTCGGTCCTGATTTTCAAATCTTATCTCAGATGTAACTTTTTCTGAGATATGAACTTGCACAGCTGGATCCTCCTCATCCTATGATAGTTGCTGTCTTACAACACATATTCCCTCCTTCATTCTTTCTTTGCTTCCTTTTTTCTTCCCACTTTCCTTCCTCTCTTCCTTTGCTCTCTCCCTATCTTTTTCTTCCCTTCCTTCCTCCTTTCTTTCCAAACCTACTTATCACATATCAATGATGGGCCAGACCCACTGCCAGGTATCTTCTAGGTAAATCTTGTTACCTTTAGAAGAAACTGCCAAACTGCCTTCCAAAGTGACTGCACCATTTTGAATTTGCACCAGGACTAGTGAGATTTCCTCTTCCTCCACATCTTTGCCAGCATTTAGTATTGTGTTTTGCAGATGTTAGCCATTCTGCTGGATGTATAATCACGTCTTCAAAGGTTTTAATCAACTTTGTAGTTTCAGTGACTAACATACGGGATACTATTGCAGAAGGGGACTAATGTATAACTAAACAGTAAAAAAATGGGACTTTACTACTTATGTCTTCAAGGTTCTTCTGTTATTGAAAATAGTGAATTTGGCTGGGAATTATACTTGGAAAGGCATTGCAAGCTCAATTGCTTTACAGAGTGAAACAGATTGATGTTAAGGACAATAGAGAGCGGAGGACTGGGACAATATGGAAAACTTCAAGAGAAGCAGGGAACTCAGTTTCTGCAGATTTTCTAAAGTTTTAGGTTGAGCCTGCAAATTTATGGGACACTTCCAAATTGGTACACCTGTAGTCAACTGAAAAATTTAAAACACTGTACAGGGTAGATAGTACCCATTTGTAGTTAGATTGGAGCACTGGGCTACTGGTTTTGAACCTATGTGTTTCTTAATCTCTTGGGGTGGCCATGCAATGGGTCCTATATGGATTAGGGTTTTGGTCATTGTTGTTGTTGTCAGGTGTTTTTGAGTTGCATCTGACTCATAGTGACCCTCATAGGGTTTTCACTGGCTGATTGTTTTGGGATTGCTTCAGGAGTGGATTGCCACATCCTTCTCCCAATTTTGAGGTACTGGGAATTGAACCCAGGACTTCAGAGACTGTGGAGTAGTGCTCTACTAACTGAGCTAAGTCCCAGCCCTTTGGTCATTATTTGATGATTATTGCTTACGTGAGATTACTTTTGATCATTTTAAATAATCAAAATGAGTTTGAGATGTTGGGCATAGTACTGAGGAGGAGAGGAAAATCAATATGAAAATTTCTGTAGTAGAGGAGAAGGTGGAAAATGGGGCTCTCTGCCCACTTAAAAGTTTCCTTTAAGGCACAATATTTGATGGTCAGTTATTAGGACCTTGTCGACGTGAGGACTCTGAGTTGGGACACTACCATATCAGTTGGCTTCATCTTGGCATATGGATATTTCACTTCAGCTGTTGCCTTTCAGAGCTTCGGGAACCTTTCTTTTCCTATAGCGGGATGTGTGGGGTCAGCCATTTCCATTGCCATTTTTGTTTGCTGCCTTCCTACGCTTTTCTCCTCCTAGTGATGAATCACATGTGTTCATAATCTATGGACAGAGAAGAAACTATAAGTGACATGCAACAATCTGGTAAATATTTATGAACGTTCTGCTTCTTAATATGGGGATGTGAAAGTAACAAGTTCTGACTGCATATTAGCAATTAATATAAGCTTGGAGAAGAAGACAAGAGACCCATAGACCTAACAAAGGGTCTTTACTTCTGTACCAAAGTGCTCCTATCCTATTAAATTTTCCCCCCCTTTTTTTTTTTTTTTTGTGGTACTGGGGGTTGAACCCAGGGCCTTGCACTTGCATGCTTTGGATTGCTGGACCACTGAGCTGCACCCCCAGCCCATTTTTTTTTTTTTTTTTACTTTTTGAGACAGGGTCTCTCTAAGTTGTGCAGACTGCCCCTGGTCTTGAACTTGTGATCCTCCTGCCTCTGCCTCCCAAAATGCTGGGTTACAGGCATGCGCCACCGCGCCCGGTCCTCTTTTTTTTTTTCTTTTTTTTTTGACATGTTGGCTTCCCTTTTGTTTCATTCCTTTCCAAATAAACCCTGGAGCTGTGCTTTCACTGAACCCATGTGCTCTCTCATTGGGGACCCGGTGAAATGGTTTCAGTATCCAGCGTGAATGGACCAGGAGCAAGGGAAGCACTGCCTTTGTGATTCTAATTAGAACCAGGAGGCTCCCTGGGCTGGTTGGCTGAGTCAGAGAAAGCCCCCTGAAGAGGCCTCCTCTGAGCCTCCCATGGGCCTGTGAGCTTTGCTTAGATCAGTGTTCACAGCTGGTGCTTCCAGCTCTGCACAGTCATCTGGAACACAGGGCCCCACCATCATTAAGGAAAGTGAATGCCAAGTGCAGGAATGTCACATTTCTGGCCAAAGGGCTTAAAAGTCCAGCCAGATGGACGTCTGCAGTCAGTACCGTTACCCTGATAGCCAAGAAGACAACATTATATGGAAAGGATTCCACTTAGTATGAGGCTGGTAATTGCTCTTTACACCTTGACCTTCAGAGCCTCAGCTTTCTTATCAGGAGGCTAGCAGTTAGGGCTGAATGATGTCATGGTTGAAAACTCTCAAAATGTAAAGAGCTGTACAAAACCCTGCACAGCGTGATTACCTATGGCTCCTCTCTATGGCAATAATCTCTGGTTACAGCAACAGCCTTAAATGGAAACTCTGCATTCTATTTATCTCAAGAAAAAAAAAAACAAAAACTTTGGTCTCATTCCAACTCAGTGCTATAAACGAGTGCAGGTGTTCCAAAAATCACTTTGCACAGAATTCCTCTCCTCTCTTGTCAGTTCTCTACCGTGGAGTGGTTCAGACCTAAGGACCTGCAGCTGCATTGTAGCCTCCCGTTCTTATTTGGGCTCTTCCAACTGGTCCCGCTCCAACACCTTTCAGGGGGTTATCTACTGTGTTTTCACATAATATTTTGTTTAAAGAAAGAGTTTGCTGTTAAAAGTTATGGTTAGGAACCACTGAGGACGTTGTAAACCTTACCAGGGATACGCAGTATGTGACATCAGATGGTAGGAATGGCCCACACTGAGGTTAAAAGATGTGGTTTTTTCAACAAAGACATTGAGACAGGAAAGGGAATGCACCACATAGTCCTTCTCTCCATTAATTATTTCCTCTCTCTTCTGCAAAAGCCAGTAATTTCCTCTCAAATAGATCTTTGTCATCGGCATACATACAGGTTATTATTTTTCCCCACCTTAAAAAACATTTCACCTGGTCTGACTGAGCCTACCAAGGGCCTGCCTTCTTTACTCTTTTATTGCAGGAAAATTCTTTCAGAGTATTGTCTATAATGGCCTCCAGTATCTCTCCTTTCATTCTGTCTGGAAAAGACAGACGAACAGCTTTCTGCCTTTGTTGAAACTATTCTTACGGGGCATCCTGGTGATATTACAGCATCTGGGGTCAATCTCTGGCCTCCCTATACTTGACCCGTCAGCAGAATGACATTCCTTCCTGGAAACTGGCTGCCAGGACACACGTTCACCTGATTTTTCTGCTATCTTTCTGGCTGTTTCTCTCTCATTCTCTTCTGCCATCTGGTTTCCCGGAAAACTTTATTTTTGGCTCTACCTTCAAAATATACCTGAATTTGAATACTTTTTACCACCCACTGCCTCTCTCTGGTCCAAGCCACCATTCCGTTTTCTCTGGATTGTTGTAGTCACGTACGGCCTCCTTTGGCCTTTGCTTCCTCTCATTAGATTCTCAGCCCCACAGCACGGAGATCCTGCTCAAACCCAAGTTCGACCATTTCTCTCCAATGATTCCCGACTCATTCAGTGCAGAAACTAAACTCCTCCTTCTGCCATGCAACACCTAGTGATGTAAAGAGCTCCCCAGTTTCTCTCATCTTGCCACCCGCCACCCTCCCTCTCCCTCTCGGGGTTCCTTGCTGTTCTGTAAACACCTGCACAGGTCTTTACTATCCTCTGACCTTTCTTATCCTACCAGACTGGGATAACATGAGGTTATTGTGTTTCGTATTCTGCAGAATCCCTTCTCTAGGACAATATCTCACACCAGGGAGGCAGGCATGAAAAATTTGTTGACTGGGGTTTAGTTCAGCTGGTAGAGTGCTGAGCTGCATCCTTTGAGGACCCAGGTTTGAGCCCTAGCACCGCAAAAGAGAGAGAGAGAGAGAGAGAGAGAGAGAGAGAGAGAGAGAGAGAGAGAGGAGAAGGACATGGCAATCCACTCCTGAAGTAATCCTGAAACAATCAACTATTAAAATCCTATGAGGGTCACTATGAGTTGGACCCAACCAGACAGCACCTAACAACAACAACAAGAAGCATAAATTAGTTTTCAGCTTTGGAGTATATCTTTAAAGAGGCATGTTAAAATTATGAAGGTAATTATTTAAAGGATAGAAGTAATAGATGTAACTTCCAAGTAATTAGAGAAGAAATATGGAATAAACAAAATTTTACCTATAGCAGGGGAAAAAGGAAAAAAAGGTGAATGATCCACTGAAAATTAAAACAGAATAGCAGAAAGGGGAAACATGTCAGCAATCACACTCTGTGCAGAGGACATGACTCAGATTGAATTTAAAAAATCCTGTTATGAGCTGTTTACAAGAGGCAAACATAAAACCAAATGATGCAGAAAGTTTGAAAATAAAGGAGAAGAGAATTATATACTAGACAAATGTTAATAAAAAGGAAACAGGGACAATAATGCTCCGATGACAAAATGTAACTCGAGGGGAAAGCATTAAGAAAGGAAAAGGAAAAGACGCATTATACTAAGAGAAAACCTACCAAGAATATAAAAGAATCATAAAGCAATTTACAATTTATCTCACCGATTTGGCATTTGAAAATATAGGAATAAATTGAATCTGCAGTCATAGTGAGAGATTTTAACACTCCTTTCTCAGAAGCTGACAGACCAGGTTAAAAATGAAATGAGGACACAGAGTGTTTGAAAACCTATAACAGGTTTTCTTGGGCACTGGGTGAATATTGTGCTGCAAACATTTATTTGAAGGATCATGAGGATTTACAAAACAAAGAGTCACACACGAGGACAGTAAAAATACTACACATTGTATGTGTACTATCTAAACATAAGGAGCGAATTCAGAATCCCCGTCCATTCTCTGATCTTTCAAAACATGCCACTCCTGACGTTGTATAGAGCAATAGTTCTCAGTATGAAAGTCCTGGATCAGTCACGACAGAATCACATGGGGATTTGTTACACATGTAGACCCTTGGGGCCCAGCTCTAGTATTACTGAGGGAGGAACTCCGGAGATGAACCTAGCTTTAACAAGCTCTCCCAGGGGCTTCTGATTCCTGCTTAAGTGTGAGGAGCATTGGAACAGGACAAACCTCAGAAGCCCACCTGCCTTCCTTGACCTGGATGTCCTCAAGGTAATAGGAAAAGAAATGCTCACACATGAAGTTTCTACTTCACAATCTCCATGCTTCATGGAGTCTTCTTCGAGGGAAAGTCCTGGCCTAGGATCCTAGGTCTTAGAAGATCACTCTGACATAGTTTCCTGCTTAATTATGACCTGAGTATTTATAATTGAATTTTATTTAGGTAAAAAGTGGTAAAATAATAAGTAGCTCTCATGCAATAAATGCCTGCAGCCATAGCCCTGTGGCGTCTGATTCCATCAGATCTTGGAAGCTAAGCAGGGTCAGGCCTGGTTAGTACTTGGATAGGAGACAGCCTGGGAACACCAGGTGCTGTAGGCTTGAGAGAAGGACCTGGCAACTCACTCCCAAAAATCAATCCACCATTGAAAACCCTATATATAGCAGAGAATCACTGACAGTACTGTTTCGCCTCTTGTATGTAGGGTTGCTATGAGTGAGATACTGACTCGATGGCACCTAACAACAACAATGCAGTGAATATTAGCAGCGTAATGAATGAAAAAAGAAATAGATTGAGTAAATCAATCTGTTATGAAAATTTGTCATGCTTGACTTTTATGAATAGATTATGGGCAAAATTTTTACCTGTACCCATCTCTGGTTTTCCATTGGCTGCATCTATACTCATGGCCACCTCTAGGTCTTGGGATGAACTTTTCCCCAGGGAAGACAAGAATCAGACAAAACTGAATATTGAGGGCAATTAATTCCTCTTTCCCCTGCTCTTCTCCATCTCCAAGTGGCATCTTTTCTCTGCTTCCCTTCAGGTACATTCTGCCTGATTGAAGTGGCTAAAACTTGCTGGGAGCATTTGCTTTGCAATACTAGGTGGGAAGTCTCCTTTGAAGGGTGTATAAAAATAGAACAGAATCGTTCATGCAAATGACAATTTGCACACACCCAGAAAATCATCCAAGGTGCATGTCCAATATATCACAGTGGAAGCCTGTGGAGAGTTGGGAAATAGGATTGAGGGCTGGGCAGCAGGGGAACAAAAGCAAGAGTAGGTCCTTCTACAAAATGATTATTATACTATGCCCTCAACCTAGAAGTGTAATTTTTTCATACTTAAGTCTTGAAGAACAAAGTAAAAGTGAAAAAATGACCTTGAGCAAGCCCCTGCATTCCTCTGGTCCTTCAGAGGCCCCACCTGTGGCTCAGAGCTCTGAATCTCCGATCTCATTGGGATCTGTGTGTATTACCACAAGGACCCAGGGAAGCCCAGCCTGAGTCCTCCCTGTTGTCTCAGAACTTCTACTGGAATGTGATAGAAAGGGAAGACAGAAAGTAAATTTTCCTCTATGGATTGGCTTGCACGGGAATGGTACATTTCTGCTCTTGGATCATCCAAGCTAACGTCCATCTACCACGGTTACTGCTAAATATCTGCATCTCCCAAGCTGTCCATCCAGGGCTCTGCATTCTCAGACATACACTACTACCTGCTTTCTTGTCCTTTTCACCTGTCCATCTGAGTCCAACGGGCTTCTAGAAATTGATTTATTCATCATATATTTATTTGATGGTAGCTCTTGGTGAATTTAAATTTCTCAGTGGCATAAGAAAGATACTTATCCACTCAAGTGTGAAAACCCTTTTTTGGGCTGGAGGGTTTGGAAGGTGGAGTTGGGCTACTTCTTACCTTTTTAAAGTCCTAGATCCACAAGCTTATAAAAGTCAGGGCAGGAAACGTCTTTTAGAAATAATGCTAGCATGCAAGAGTGGAACACATGTACATTTGAAGAGTAATTACAGCTGACTTTAGCTATGGGCCTGATATGATTTTAGATGGGAAAACAAAACAAAAATTAATGGTTCAGGGCTTGAGGTTGACAGCCAGGACCCTGCATCTTAGCTAAGCCATTAACTAGCTTTTACCATTAGCTTGGTAACAAATCATTTTTAAATTCATTTTCTCATCTAAGAAACATGGATAACTCTATCCATTTTAAAGATCTATTGCAACAATTGAATGGAAGGTAATATACGTGAAGTGAAGAAACTAGCCAAAGTATTGAGTACAGAATGGGTACCATTTAAAGTTTATTTTTTCTCTTCATTCATTCATTCATTCATTCATTCCTCTTTAGTGGAGAGAAAGACTTTTGCTAGACAGTAAGGATGGAACCTAAACCACTTACCTGGTTTTTCAGAATGTAATAGTACTGATTACAAGGAAAAGTGTGGATAGGTATGACAGTCTCTGTGGACAGACTAATTTTACCAGGGTCTTGTTAACCCTGCAATGCTTTGAATGGCACTTGAAGTCATGGCTCAGACTTTTTGTCTAACCTAAGTTATGCAAATGTATGAGCAACAAACCATCCCCTTTCTTCTCTCCACCACACACTTCTCTGTGAGAGTGAAGCTACTTTTCCCACTGTGCAGGACTTGAGATTCTGCTATGGTGGCTGTCAGAAGAAAGCCTGACCCAGACCTGCCTCTGCTGTGGATGTGCCTGTGGATAAGACCCTCAAAGATTCTTAAAAATGGAAGAAGTTGTTCTTGATAATCTCTTAGGTCTGATATCACTCAAACCGTTTACAATTCTGCATTTAAAGAATAACACCTTCAAATTCTCAGCCTAAAGACCATTCTTGGAGTATTGTGGGGGAGGACAAGGGCTGGGTTGAGGTGTACCTTGCCCATGTACAGGCTTCTCAGGTTTAGCACACTAAACCTACTTGTGACCTGAGGCACATCCAGTCACACAGGCCCATATGATGGGACAGTTACCATTGCCGACCTTGTTTGTCCGCATGAACTTGTACTCTCCTGCCTGTTTCCTCTTTTTGCAGGTTTGCCTAGGGCATGCCCCGGACTTGCCTGAGACATACCCAAGCTCTACTGGGCAATCTAATTCAAGAAGCACACTGACTGGATCTTGATACATAGCGCAATTCTGACGCAATACCTTCTTATTTTTGCTTTACCCCAATTACTATATAAGCTGAGCCTCTCCTTAAACGAATTTGACTCCCTAAAGCTATCCCCAGAGTGTGTCCTTGAGAGCCTCTGCACCACACCCTCTTCAGCTGTTTGGGGCTGCCCTCCCTGGTGGAGGCCTGACAGAGTATCAAAATGCTACCAGCTTTGCTACTCAAAGCATAGTCCATGAACAGCAGCATCTCCACGACTTTTTAGAAGTGGTGGATGATAGGGTAGTGGGGTAGGGGAAGAGGAACAACTAGAGGAGTGAAGGAGAGAAAAACTGCAAAACACAGGATGCAACTCCATGAAAACAAAACAAAACAAAAATCAGGATACAACTCATGGTAGCATATGGTAGCATGGTCATTATATGTTAATTAAAATTCCTACTTTGTTCCCCCTCTTCTTTCATTTATTCTGTTATGTAAAATGTTTAAGGAGACAGAAGTGTAAACAAAGCTGACTTAATAGTTGCATAATGGATATATCAAATGGCCTATTATCTGTACCCTACTAACATGTGTAAATAAGATACTAAAAACAAAACAAGAACAACAACAACAACAAAAAGAAGTGCAGACTCTCAAGTCTTGCCCAGGCCTTCTGCATCCGAGTTTTAACAGGATCCTTCAGTGATGCACATCCTGTTAAAGTTTGAAAAGTGCTGTCTTAAGAAAAACACAACTTATTTTGTGTGTGTGTGTGTGTGTGTGTGTGTGTGTTTGTATGAAATTCGCTGCCTTCACCTTCAAAGAGTGTCTCTAGAATACAGTCAAATCTCATAAAATACCTGTGAGGAGGCTCCTGTGTTGACCAATTTTATAAAGAGAAACTGAGCTGGAGACCACAGGGGGTTCTCTGAGGGCCTGGGGATGGTGACTCTTGCACAGAGTGAGGCCACAATCCTGTGCAGGCAGTTATCGCCATGTGTCATGCTGGGCCTCCCATTCAAGGTTTTTGATACCCAAGTTAATTAAACAGCTATGATACAGCCTGCCGTTTCCCCAAGATGACAACCTTTGGAAGTTGCCGAACTTCCTCTGAGATTGATTTGTACATTGGCATTTTAAAGACTTGATTAATGTCATACTATTTATTTTGGCCACCCCTGATCTCTAACTATAAAATTATGCAGTTTGGAATGTGGCTGTTGAACTCCCTTGTGTGAAATTTAACTGCACATATTTCTCTTTGATCTCTTGTGGTGATGTGGGCTTCAAAATCAATAAGCAGACCTCCTCACTCTCAGACCCTTTTTTTTTTTTTTTTTTTGCAGTACTGGGGGTTGAGCCCAGGGACTAGCGCTTGCATGCTTTGCAAGTGCTGGACCACTGAGCTGCCACCTCCAGCTCATATTTTTAGTTTTTGAGACAGGATCTCACTAAATTACACAGACTGCTTCTGCTCTCGAACTTGCGATCCTCCTGCCTCTGCCTCCTGAGCTGCTGGGATTACAGGCGTGCGCCACTGCGCTCGGTTACTCTCAGACTCTTGATCCTCCCTTCTGCTGGTGGTGGCCACAGTGGTTTGAGGATAAGTGGGTTTTGCTACTGATGTGGCCAGGTGCTTTTGTGCCTGCTTTCCAGGGGCTGCTAAGGATCCAAACTGCGCGCAGCCTCTAGGTGAGCAGATGCCCTGAGCTGCTTTTCTGAGGCCGCTCTTCTCTTTGCTATTTTTCCTGGACTGTGCATTTTCCATACTGCAGGGAATGGCGGGTGGGCAATACACTGTGCAGCTACCTAAACCACCAAGAAGTATGCAAATCAGAGGAACAAGTAGGAAATGCTGTGCGCATGTTCCCTTCAAGTCCTGCCCCTTGTTCTCCATGGCTTGCTCGGTTTTGCACACTTCCTTGTCATTACCTTATGATTATAAGAAGAATGTATTTCTGCCCCATCTTGTATCCGCCACTGACTCCTTTGCTCTAAGGACAAAACAGTGAGCTCCTTGGGTAGAAGTGTGGCCATGTCATGGGAAGTAATAATTGCACAAAGTCCCTCTCAAATGCTTCTGAGAGTAGACAGTAATTTTAAGTGATAGATTCCCTAGACATGATTACATTAGATAGTTTTCTATCTTGCTTGTTTACTAATTTCCCTCCCCATCATTTTGGGGCATATTTAAAATAATTGTGCTTTAGCTTCAAGTTTCATAAAGATTTTTTTAAAAGATAAATGGGGGCCAACCCATAGTCTTTATCATATGGGGAGTTTTGGTTCTCCATTCTTAGGTCTTCTGAACAAAATTTCCACATGGTTTTTAACACCTCATCGCTGGTGAAAATTAGAATGTTGCTTAACATCACACCATGGCAATTTTGTGCAGAATACGAAACTTTCACACTACTTGATGCTATTATAAATCATTCATATTGAGTAAGTGTCAGAAATGGCTAGGATTTAGTAGCTTAGGGAATAAAATGCTTTTTCCCCTCATTCTTAGCCAAAGAATTTTAATGTAGCTTGAAGATCTTGAAGGGGCTGAGTTTAACAGCTCTGGGATGCTGGACCTGCTCTGTATTTATGCTGCCCCACATGGTCACTACTGGCTGTGTGTAATCACTGGCCACCTGAAATGTAGCTAGTGCAGCTGATGAGTTGAATTTAAAATTTCATTTATTTTAATTTTAAAGAAACAGTTCTAAGAAATTACCTGAAGACTAAGATCTCCAAAGGTTAAAATCTGAGCCCTGAGTATTTAAAACTTTATTTGATAAATGGCTCTGACAGGTAAAAAAATTTTAATTTTAATTTAAAAAGCTCTATGTGGGTGACTCTCTTGAGAAGCCCACATCCAGCCCTTGGTTGTGTTCAATGGTCCTTTCCTTAAGCGTCTCTCTTTTTCTTAATGCCTGTCCTAAAAGCTATATTAAAATCTTTTTAAAATAAACTCAAATTTTACTTTCAAAAAAGCCATATGTGGCTAGGGGTTATGATACTAGGTCTAGGACTTGCCAATTATGGTCCATGGGTGAAATTTGGCCTCTTGCCTGCTTTTGCAAAGAAGGCTTATTGGGCCCTAACTATGTCTGTCTGTTTTCATACTGTGTATACATTCATTTATTTTTGTGTTGTTTATGTTGGAGTTGCATAGTTGCAATAGGAATTAGTCCACAAAGCCTAAAATATTGAAGATCTGTCCTTTTACAGACAACTTTTGAGAGTCTTGGTCTAGACAAATGGTCAATAGACTAGACTCCATCGGGCCTGAGGAATAGCAGTCATGCCAATTCAGAGCTATCTAACTTTGGACAGATATATAAAACTGTATTCTTGAATATTCTGTTAATAGATGGGTAATTTTTTCATTAGTATTTTTTTCTTTTAAAATGTGGTTCATGGTCAAGGTAAAATTTCTGAAACAAGTGAAAGTGCAAAGTAATGTTATTTTTGATGTCTTCCTAAATACCTGAATGTATGTTTGTGTGCGTGCGTGTGTGTGTGTGTGTGTGTTATAAATAAACATTATCATTTCCTATGTACTATCCTATAAATTTCAGGTTACTCCCATTTAATGCTTTATCTTGACATCTTTAATACCTCAAATAGTAATCTAATCTATGCCACTGCCATGGTGAAATATCACTTCAATGATTCCTTCCTTCCTTCCTTCCTTCCTTCCTTCCTTCCTTCCTTCCTTCCTTCCTTCTTGCCTGCCTGCCTGCCTGCCTGCCTGCCTGCCTGCCTGCCTGCCTGCCTGCCTTCCTTCCTTCCTTCCTTCCTTCCTTTTTTTCTTAAAAGGGCAGTCCTGCTTGCTGAGTAATTCTTGTAGTATTTGTGCTACAAATGTAGAAATGCTAAATTTAGTTTGAGTGTCAGAGTTGCACCTGTATATGAGGGTTCTCCAGATTTCAAAGACAAGAATTGTGATATATTTATTATTGTTGTTGCTAGGTGCCATCAAATCAGCTCTGACTCATAGGATTTTCAATGGCTGATTGTTTCGGGATTGTTTTGGGAGTGGACTACCACATCCTTCTCCCATTTTTTTGTGGTGTTGGGGTAAGAGCTAAATGTCAGAGAAGATTTAAACTTAAAATTAGCTTTTCTATCTGAGAATAAGAAGAACTTACTTGTGTGTGATGAGAGATTTTATTTGGACTTTTGAAAAACAATCATGCAGGTTTATTTTCCATATACTGAGAACTAAGTGTACTGTATAAGAAAGACATTGATTCAACTAAAATTTTTTTGGCACTGAGTTGGCAAGGACTAACAGGGCTATAACATAAACGGAAGATATAGTAGTGCTTTAGTTTGTGGTCTTTTTGGTATATGAATCCCATAAGGGAAAAGGCAAAATGCAAGGTAATATGTAATTAAATTCACCCAAGTAATACATTAAATATCTTTTGGTGTTGCTTAATTTTAACCAGTACAGTGGTGCATTTACCACTCTGCACTTTGGTATGAACCTCAGAAACAAGAAATGAGTCTCACCTCACAGGAGGTCGGCCTCAAATTGGTACTGAGGAAGGATGAAAGACTTGAGTTCAGTGGCAGATAATACACAGGGAAAGGAGGCTAAGTAGTAGAAATGAGAGGGGGAGGTCCAGATAGAAAAAGCAGCAACATGAGCTGATAGAAGTACTTCATAATTTCCACATTTTCCCTCATAGTCCTAACGTGGCTAAGAATGTGCAAGATTGATGGAAACTGCATTGAGAGAGGAGCCCTCTGAGATTTTATGGAGTGTAACCTGTTGGGGAGAGTGTAAGGAACTTGGTTATATCAAGGAGGAGAGGTGGGAAAGTGGAGGGAGATGATCGTGCACACTCAGTGAGGTGTTTTAAAGGGTGCTGGGGACAATTAGCTTGTTATTTCTGTACTAGAGAAAACATTTCAGTCGACATTGAAATTGATTTGTGCAAATCGCTATAAATGACAATTTCCTTTGGCTGGATGTGACTCAGCCATTATTCTTTCCCAGTCCCACTGCATCAGCAAGAGGACAGGAAGGAAACCGATTCCAGGCTTTTTGGGGAGAAAGTGAGCAGATACACAAGGCAGAAAATGCCATGCCCTGGGGACAAGTGGGTCCCCTGAACAAAATGTGGGCCTGTGTCTTAGTCCATTTTGTGTTGCTATGACAGAATACCTGGTGCTGGGTGAAATATAGAGAAAAAAGGTTGCTTTGGCTCACAGTTCTGGTGTCTGGAAAGGCCAAACACCAGGGTGTTGCCATCTGGTGAGGGCCTCATAGCAGGGATCATCACATGGTGGGGGACCCGTGTGAGAGAAGTCACATGGCAAGACAGAAAGGAAGCATGTAGGGAGGTCAGGCTCATTTTATTTATTTTATTTTTTTTGTGGTACTGAGGGTTTAACCCAAGGTCTCTTGCCTGCATGCTTTGCAAGTGCTGGACCACTGAGCTGTGCCCCCAGCCCATTTTTTTTACTTTTGGAGACAGGGTCTCGCTAAGGTTACACAGACTGCCTCTGGTCTCAAACTTGCCATCCTCCTGCTTCCTCCTCCCAAGCTGCTGGGATTACAGGCGTGCGCCACTGCACCCAGCAGGCTCACTCTTACCCACAGCGGTGATTTCTTCCAACCCACACCTAGGAGATCCAATCCACTTGGCGAGACCAGCATTAATTTGTTCATGAGGGTGGTCGTGATTCAGTCACCTCCCACTAGGACTCACCTCTAAAAGGTCCTTCCACCTTTTAATACCATTGCACTGAGAACCAAGCTCCCAGCACACAAGCATTTGGGGGTCAAACCATATCCAAGCCATAGCAGTTGGTGATGTGATGACCTCCAGGCCTTGTGATCCTGCCTCTCAGGATGCTAGAAGACCATGTGGCAAGTCCAGGCCATGGTCATGTGGTCTTGAGCAAGTCATGCAACCTCTCAGTAGATCAGTTTCCTCTTATTCTTCTGCCCTACTTACCTCACACTTGATAGAGGATATGATCATACAGAATGCTTTGAATACGTAAACAAACAAACAAACAAAACCCCAACCCCACAAACAAAACCTATACATAGTTAAGAAGTCAGCATTTTTCTACAGTCAGTCCAAGGATAAAGATCAGAATTGGATATGATCTGGGTGGAGGATGGACAGAGTCTTAGGATAGTCATCGCAGATCTGATACAGACCCTCAGTCTAGAAGCTCCTTTGGGAGGAGGATCTATTCCATGTATCTATCTACTGTATGACTCACATATTGGTTGCTATGGTTTGGATACTGAGCACTCCCCCAAAGATTCATATTAAAAGCTTCATCTCTAGAGTGACAGTGGAATCTTTGGGAGCTGGTGCCTTAGGGGAGGTCCTTTATTCATTGGGGAATATGCTCTCAGGAGCTAGTTTACATGGGACTTTTTGGTAGTTCTTGTACAACCACCTGAGTTCTGGTGAGAGAATTGTTTTAAACAGATCAATCCTGGCGCTGAATATTCTCTCTCTGCTCCTGCTCAAGATGTGACCATTTGCTCCTATGTGCATTCCCATCATGATGTGCCACCATCTGTCACCCTTACCAAAGGCCAAAGCAGTCACCTGATCTTGGACTACGAGCCTCTATAACTGTGAGGTACATAAATCTTTTTTATTTCCAAGTTAGCTGCCTTATGTATTGTGCTGTGGTGATGCAAAGCTGATACACTGGAAGAGCCTATAAAAAGTTCTCGGGGAAAAACCCTACCTTGAGCTAACTTGAAAAGGTACCATCCTTTTAGTGTATCAGTAAGAAGGTACCTGTATTCAGTATTTAGCTATTAGTGATATTCATTGCTGTTGAAAATGTGAAAAGCAAGTATGAAATGATAGTTATGGAAATAAATGAAGATAAGCCTAATGAGAAAAGCAAAGACTATTTATTCACAGCTTGTGATAGGAATGGAGTAAGCTGTGATCATTTGCTTCTATGTAGAGACTCAAAGGCAGGCAGAGAAATGGAGAAAGTTTGTTGTGGAAAGAAGGGATGGCTTCGTGTAGGTCCTGATTGGATGCTGTTGGCAAGGGGAAGCTGGGGACAACTAATAGAAGCAGGGCATTCTATGTGATTGGTTGGAAAAGTGTATTTGTCTGTCTTTGGTTGGTCTTACTTTGAAAGTAGGGACAACAATAAAGTTCTCAGTTGTAAATAAAGTGCCGGCCATTCAGGGCTGGTTATTAGAGAAGTTATCATTTAGCTTCCTAGATTGTTGCTGGAGATAGTATGTCTGGGCATATTCCACAGGGTTACATCGGGGTCACATAAGAAAAATACATCCCCAACATGGTAGCCTATTCCCCAGGGTGAAGAATAAATTCTAATGGTGACAATGATATAAATCTTTGTGGTTATCTTTCCTTTCGCCTTCCTATTCTAAGATACATTTTGTTACTATCAGAAGAGGTTAATTCATATCACTCTAACACCTTTGGCACTTATTAATGTTTGTACCACTTTCTCCAAGAAACCTCCTGGATACTAAGTAAATAGGAAGAAATGCACTCTGTCTTGTAAACCCTTATATTAGTCACTACTTCAGGGATAACAGACCCATTTGAGAATTTCATGAAAGCTATGACTCCTCCCTCAGAAAAACACACATATGCACACATGCCTAACTTTACACCAAATTTCAAGGGGCTTGTAAATGAGGCATTTGTTCATATCAATTTTACAAGCTAGAGGTTCCCAACCTGGACCGAATGTTAAAAGCATCTGTGTAGTTAAGAAAACTCCTGTGAGGTGCACCTAGACATCAGTCCTTTTGAAAATGATTTGGGTTTAAGGTATAGCTCTGAGGCAGTGGTTCTCAAACTTTAGTGGGAATTAGAATCTCATGGACAGCCCATGGACTGTGGATTGCCAGGCCCCACACCCAGAGTCTCTCATTCTGCAGGTGTCGGGAGGCAGGGGGAAGTGGACCTCTCACAGTGAAGAGATCCTCAGGCAATCCTTATGCTAATACCTGATTGGGACTCAGCCCTGGAGGAGTGAAATCAGGATCTGATCTGAGATGTGATGTTACATAGATACCACAGTTGGGGGTGGGGGGAGCATGGACATGCTCTGCTCAGCTCCTCACTGGTGTGGCAACATCTGGCTGCACACTCTTGGTGAGTAACAACCAAACACTCCTGTTGCTCTGGGTTTACCAGCCTGGAGGTGCAGTCAGAAGACAGAAGCACCTTCCAGAACTCAAGGATGTAAGAGGCTTTGGACAGACTCTGACCAGACTTTAGTGAACCACATTGAGGTAAATTTTGAGGGTTCTTCTTGCTCTAGTCTCCCCAGTCTGAGCCTCTAGTAAGAATGTACTCATGTGCATTGTACAGTAGAGCTGCTTGAGTCCACCCTGATCTTTGACCTGGTGCCTAGTCTCTTGGATTAAGCAGGAGGCCAGACAAGCATTTTCTCAGATTCTGAAGCCTCACAAGAAACCGTTGGTCTGATCTTCCTCTTACCCATATTGCTCCAGGGACCAGATGCTAGGGGAAGTTGGGCCACCAGCTAGAATAACCATGATTGGAATTACTGGTGAGACAGAGGCTATACATCTGCTGGCTGTCACAGCACATAAAGGAGGGTGCGTACCCCAGGCCATGCCCTCTTACCATGATGGTTGTACACCTGAAGGAAGTCTATGCCTTTCTCTTTCTTTTCCTGTACAACACATACGCCTGCCTTTTGATTATGTTATGTGCTGGAGTGCACTGTTTAAGGTGGTCCAAAGAGAACAGGTAGGAAAATCCTCATGGTAAAGAAGAAATCTGGACAACACATTCCCCTTTGATAGGTGAAAGAATTCTCCATGTTTGGTCGAGGATGCTAAAGAGAAATCTGATCTTATTCATTCAACTGAGCGCCACGATCTAAGGAGGCATGAAAGCTGGTTTAGGTGTTATGGGTCTAGGACTTAAATGATTGTGCAGGTAAAGGGCTATCTCTCCATTTTCAACTCCTCTTAGAAAAGTTCTAAATACTTACTGAATCTATCATATTAATTTATTCTTGAAAGTATCACATTTACCTTGTGAGCCTGTCATCAGATCCACTGATAACACATCTAAGATGCCTTCATTCTGTGATGCCTGGTGTTCCCATGATGTTGAACTGCTTATAAACAAATCATCAAAAATAGACATTTATAGCATCCTGAAAATGATTTTCTTACTGTCGCTGCTGTTTTTGTTTATGTTCTACAAAGGGCAAAAGATTAGGAAGTCATCCATGCTGTTACTCAAGGAGTACTTAGAGTCACTCAATGAGCACTTGGCCTGTGGAGTCCTGTGGGCTGTCTCCCTTATTCTTCACAAGAGCTCTGTGAGACAGGCATGACTGTCCTCAGTTTAGAGGTGAAGACTGGCTGTAGGAAAGTGAAGTACCTGGCTCAAGTTCCTACTATGAGGAAGTGGCCAAGTTGCAACTCCATCCAAGCTCTATCTGGTTCTACCCACTGATTGGTGTCTCCCTCCTGCCCAATGGATATGCTGCCATGTTGTTTTGCTGAGGGGTCTTGGTATCATTAACTTTCGAGATCATGACTAGAATTGCAGTAATCTAGTCTGAGCTCGAGTTGCATCTGATTTGTATACATTATCTTTAAGGATGAACTTGGAAATGGTACTGAGTGGTGAAGGCTGTGGCTTGGGGCCTGGGAGGATGTATTTGCCTTTTAATCTAGTGTGTGAAAGGACACATAAATACTGGGGAAAAAGGATACTTAGGGTATTTTGGTTTGTTGACTGAATGAGTCACTGCTCCTTCCTGCCTCAAAGGACTATTTGAAGATTAATTGAATAAAAATTGTAGCATGATTGGGTGGATGAGAACTGTAGGCAGTGGTTCCTATGCCTTGTAGTATATTACAAAGTGGAGTCTGGTATGTGGACCCTTTTATGTTGCTAGCTGTGCTGAGTGCACATTTAGCTTTGAGGCAGTTTGAATGGAAAGAATAAAGGATCTGGACCAGGCTGTGGGGTTGGTGAGTTTGTCTTTGTGAATATATGAATATGTGTGCATGGAGGGGGATATTTGAGATAGTGTGATGGTCAATCTTGGTTGTCATCTTGACTGGATCGAGAAATGCCTAGAAAACTGGTAAAGCACACTTCTGGGTGAGTCTGTGCCAGGGTTTCCAGACTGGATTGGCACGGGTCAGTGAACTGAGAGCAAAAGACCTGCCCTGAATATGGGCAGCTCCCTCCAATAGACTGCAGTCCCGAATGCGACAGAAAACAGAAGGGGAGCTCTTGTGCAACCTTGACTCTTCCTGAGCAGGCGGGTCTTTGGAGTGGCCATTGCCCATAGCCTCTGTCTCACCAGTAATTCTGGATTCTTCAACCTTTGAATGCTGACTTGTACCAATGAGTGTCCAGGGCACTTCAAGGCCTTTGGCCTCAGGCTGGGGCTGCCTCACTGGTCCCTCTTATCCTGAGGCTTCCAGCCTCTTGAACTGACACTTACCAGTTTCCCTGATTTTCCAGCCTGCAGATGGCAACTGTGGGACTCTTCCGCTTCTGGTCATGTAAGCCAAACTAATAAATCTGCTTGGATAGATTTGATTGGTTCTGTTCCCGTAGAGACCTCTGCATAATAATGCATGTGTGCAAGTAGAAAACCTAGGGAATAAATGCCCCCGGAGGAATATAAGCCATAGTTGGGTAGGGAAAGTCTACTGATTATAAGAACCGCAAAGACCATCTTCACTGGCTCTGTTGAAATTTTCAACCACAGAAATCTGTCTAATGGGGTCTCTTAGAGGACTGAGGTCTCATGCTATCTTCTTTGTCTTCATTTTCCTAGAGCTGGCACGTGGGGAGGGTCTGAGGCTTCCATTCTGTTTTTCTCTGCCTCTTTCCACTCTCCAATCCTGAAAAGCATTGCTTGAGATGAGTCGCCCTGTATCTGTTATAGAAATGGCCTTGCATCTTAGAGGTAGCTGTCTGAGCTTTGTTCTGCCACAGGACATGAATTCCAGGAGGATTCAGCTGCCTGTTAACCAGCTGATTCCGCTGTCCTTTGTGTTCTCATGAAACATAGAACATTTTGCTTGGTAAAGGTCATGACATGATTGCCTTGTTGAGGACAGAGCTGCCTTCATTATCTCATGGGAATGCATCGCAAAGGATGAAACAATTCGGCTTCATACCCTTTCAGAGTCATTACCTTCTTCTTCCTGTGGATGGTTCTCAATGGCTCTGTGTTTGGACCTGGCCTGGGACACAGAAACTGAGTATTTAGAATCATTTATGATCACTGGGTAATGACACTCATTTCCTGAAAGGAAATGTGTTTCCACCTCTGTCTAATTCTGCTCTTATATAAGAGAATTAAAAAGCTGTACTTATTTAGTGCTCTCATGGAGAGCATTTCCTGTTTTCTGATCTCTAGCTAAAGAGGTTGAGTTCAGGTTGTGATGAGGTTTCAGCTTTTCTCTCTGTCATGGTCAGTTCTGCAAACAGAATGAGGTGTTAATGGACACAGAGACAGTGTGATAGTATTGGAGAATTGTTCTCATACGGGGACAAGATACAATAGTCATCAATGAAGTTGGTCTGGTCTTTGGTATGAAAACTGCCAGTGCTGAAGTTCTACCCAGTGTAAATGCCTGTGCCTTCTCATCATCTGCTTTCTGAGGGGCTGTCTCTTTGTAGTGTACTCTTTTCTTCTCTTATAGGTCCTTTATTTTTAAAAGAACATTAACTCCTGAATGGAAACAATGGTATCCTTCAGAATATATTTGGTCTTGTATTTATCACAGTTCCATACAAATGCACATGTCTCTAGTATTTACTCACCTTCATAAAGAAGCATTAAAAAGCTGAGAATTGAATTTGAAACTGTGTGGACTGATCTTGCACGATAATTCATCATCCATCTGCCTTAGAAATGCAAATAAGAACAGAGAAGATAGGTTTGAGATGCAACTCTTTGCAAAAGTAAAACAGAAGGAAGAACCTCAGGAGGTCCAAGAATTTGCTCCATGGTTCTACCAGCTCTGGAGGCCGGACTGAGCCCAGGAGCTGGCACCAGAATCTTGAAGCTACAAGAAGCAGAGGAGGGTATGGTTGCTAGTCTGCTGTGTAACAGAAGGTTCCTTGGTCATCTTCAGGCATTTTGAAGGACTGAGTAGTAATGAAGCTGTCTGTCAAAGTTACCAGCCTATCATGAGCAGAAATTAGGACAGGACTGGGAGAGCGAGTCACCTGTGTATGGCATCACACAAGACAAGAATTAAGTACATTAGTTTTGTACTGTCACATAAAGTTACTCCCAAATTTAGTGCCTTGAAACATCCTTTATTATCTCACCATTTCTGTGGTTCAGGAGTCTGTGTACAGCATAGCTAGATGTCTGTCTGTAGGTCTCCCAAAATTTTGCAGTCTAAGTGTCATCCGTGGTGGCAGCCTCATCTGAAGGCTCAACTGAAGGAACATTGGCTTCCAAGCTTATTCATGGGATTGTTGGCAGATTCTGTTTCTCCTGGCCTACTGAACTAAGGCCTGTTTCTTGATAGCTGTTGGCTAATGAGCTCCCTCAATACTCTGCTGCCTGGGTCTCTTTTGAGGGCAGCTGGCTTCCCTGAGAATGAGCAAATGAAAGAGAGAGGACATTTAAGATGGAAGCTAGTCTTTTTGTAACTTAATTTCCCAAATTCCATTCTGTTATTTCTGCCATAATTTCCTTAGAAGTGAGTTGACTGGTCCAGAGAACACTCAGAAAAGAGAAGTATGCAAAGCTATGAATACATTCATAAGGATCACCCAGAGCCATCCTGGAGGAGTCCTATCATGTCAAGACAGAACAAGAAAGGAAGAGCAGAGATCAGGCCACATGATCAGAAATATGGAGAATTCAAAGCCTTATAATGGAAACAAACTTACAGAACTTGGGATTTGGAGAGCTAACCAAGAAGGACAGATGTGAGAAAATGAGCTCTTGAATGCTAGGATAAATTTTTCCAAACTCATGGATAGGATAGGACATTATCGTACATATCTTCATAGTCAGTGTAAAAATAATGCAATGACTAATAAATATTTGTTGGGGGCATGAAGCAGAGCAATTGATCATTTTTCTTAGTTACAGTGCATGGTCTTTCAGGTTTCTTCTAATGGCTTAAAATTTTTGAATCACCTTATAGAGTACATCCAGTACATCCAATGTCTCTGTAATTATGAGGGTGGCTATGTAATATTTTGTTTACACACTTTGACATTATTCACTTTTGCAGAGCAAACGATGCTCCATGAATAATAACACAAGGCCAACAGGAGTGAAGTCAGACTCTTGAGGCACCTGGGGCATTTGGGTTATTCTGTTACCCAAGGTTCCTTGACAAGGCACCCAGGCCCGGGACAGCCCTGCAATGACTCCAGCAACCCCGTCCTTGAGGAAGATGCAAGAATTCTGGGTCAGAGAAGTTGAGAGAGAAACCAGGATAGGTTACTCCAAAACATGCCTCATTGGTTTAAAATTATTTTTGCGCTAATAGCAATTAAGAAGCAGCAATAAGAAGAAAAACATTATCTGCACGCCCTCTTGTCTCCCTAACGACGTGATGTAAATTCTCCTTTACTGGAGAAAACTCTAGACCCTTAGTAGCCCTCAGGGCACCACAGCAATCTGCAAACAAGTCTCCCTCCATCAGTTTCTTCTCATACTTTCCCACCCTTTAAAAGCCCAACACTACTTTCCTTTGTCTTCTCATTTCTTCCCAGATGTATTGTTCTTTGTTGAGCATCTATATCTACCTATACCTGTATGAGGATCTATATGTACCAGAGTTACTTTTTCACTGAGATTTCTTTGATAGGGTGTGTGCTGCATGTGCTAATAACCTTGTTTGTTTTTTTCTTGTGCATTTATCTTTTGGTATAGCTGTCTCAACTATAGACTAAGATGGAGCAGTGGTAGTTAGCATCTCCTGCAACACCTTCCTCCAATCTGGGCCACCAGTGCCTTATCAATAGAATCAAGAGAGAGTTACATGGTGCCCCTTTTCTCACCTGGCAATTGGCCATTCCCTTTCCCATCACTCTGGGGTTGGTATGATTTTGAGCAGCTTCTGGGGATGCTGGGTAACTAGGGTATTAGTCAACAAATGATTTCGTGGCAAGCAACTGTGTCCTAATCTAAGCTCTAGTCCTGCCTCTGAAAACTACTTCACCCTGCTGGGTTTCCATTTTCCTTTCCCTGTGAAATTGGGAGGAGATTTCCTTTTTCCTGTAAATGAAAGTAAACAACTCATGTCCTATGGTGATGGGAATAAAGATTCTATTTGGTTTCAAGCTATTTTGTAAATAAAAGATATGACAGAAATGACAATTTACCCTGAACATTTATCACAATAGTCACAAAGACACTTAGGTTCTCATCTTGGAATCAATACCTTTGGGTAATCAGTCACTGAAAACTGTAGGGTTGTTTTCTTGACAAGGTCCATGTCTGGAGCCCAACGTGTTCCTGATAAGGTGAAAGCATCATATAAGTAACCTTTTATAATGAACTGAGATAAGGGTAGTTTGTGGTCTTAAGGGTGCATTGGAGACAAATTACTTTCTGCTGCCATAAAGTCTAGGGCTCCTAACCTAGAATTTCCTGGGAACTCTGAGACTGAATCTTGTAAATCAATGATCTCTTTCCCTCACTCCAAACCAACCCACCTTAAGGGGAAGAGAAATATCTTCATGCCTTCCCATCTTAGCTTATTTTCCTTATCCAAAGTATGAAATTATGAATGGTGCTACTGATCTATTCCCATTAGTATTTCTAGCAAAAGCCCATCTTACCGATAAAATAGGAAAGAAAGATGGAAGACATGGGAAAATGATGCAATAGTTCTTATGGTATGGTCATGGCAAACTTTACAATTTGTCACATAGAATGGAAAGAACCTCTTGAATGAAGAGTTATGAATAGAGGAATTTAATGAAAACTATGCACAGATAGACAAATGATAAATCTTTAATGAGTGGTAGTAAAAGTCACGAGCACCCCATAATGCTATGTCCTTATAGTTGATAAAGAGATGAAAACAATGGCTGACAAATGCAAAGCTTCCCTCGGAAGTTCTGCAGGATTTGGCCAATTTCTTTTGACATGCATCAGGAGTTATATTTCCATGGCAGGCTTAGCATTTCACAGTTGCGTGGTTTGTGACATTGTGATTTATGTGGAGATTAAAAAGGAATGACACACCAGATCGGAAGAATGTGATCTCAGAAGGACGGGGTTGCAGTTGAAATTGAGTAGGCTTCTGAGTGTCCACAGAAATCCCAATAGCTGACACATTGTATTTAGGACTTAACCAAGCCATATGGCTTTAATTGTGTTTTCTAGTTTCTCCAAAAATAAGATCGTACAGTCATACTAAAGTTGAGAGTGATGGCAACTTAATGCAGAGAAAACAGCCATGTTTTGAAGCCACATTTGGCTTCTATTTCTGGTATGGTGGAGGTAGTGTGGTTAAAAGATACAAGACATAAACTATAGAGTCAGAGAATTAGGATTTACTGCCAGCCTTGACCTTTCTGGTTGCCTGACATACAGCAAGTCAGTCAGTATCTCTGGAGATGGCTTTTCTGATCTGTAAGCTGGAAACAATAATTAAACCAATTCCTGGGATGTGGTGGATAGATGAAAGAGCATTCATCAAATGTGGGAATTACATGAAAGAATAATTGAAAACACAAGCATGATGGAGTCCCACCCAGTAGTCATGATTGTTGGAGCATGCAGAGGGCATCTCCTGGAGGGTTTTTGGATTGGTCTTTCAAAGTATCAATATTTACAGCATGCTGGTACTTACACTTTGTTCTCAGGTTTAGGATTTATGGCATGTTACTGGGATTACAGGTGTGTGCACTCTGCCTGGATTTCTCAATACTACTTTCTTAATAGAGTTTTAAAATAGATTTTCTAATTAACCCACAGTAGGTCCCAGGGACTCATGGAAGGGTTTCATAAAGGATTGAAAGGTTAAAACACTGAATCAAATTTTAATTGTTTCTTGAAGAGAAATAGCTTTTTTACTTCACAAGAGAAAGCACCCCTCCTCTAGTTGAAACATCAACATATGAGGACCTTTGATGAAGAAAGATTATAAGCTACTAGAATATCAAATGATGAATTCTGAGGGAAAATCTCCCCACCCCACAGCAAATCTGTGAGTCATTTAAAAGATCATCCCATTGGATTATCACTGTCAGTCACCTAGACTCAAACTAATCACGGAAAAAGAAACCCCACTAAGGTGCCCAATTTATTTTTGAAACACCTTTGTGTCTAATTGTTGTTTGTTGTTATTAGATGCCCTTGAGTCGAGTCTGACTCATTTGTTGTTGTTGTTGTTAGGTGCCGTCGAGTCGGTATCCGACTCATAGCGACCCTCGTAGGGTTTTCAATGGCAGACTGTTTTGGGATTGCCTTGGGAGTGGATTGCCAGGCCCTTCTCCCTAGCGACCCTATATATAACAGAACGAAACACTCTCTGACACTGTGCCATGCCCTGCACTATGTCAGTGCTTCTCTGCTACTCATAGGGTTTTCAATGGCTGATTGTTTTTGGGATTATGTCAGGAGTGGGCTGCCAGGTCTTTCTCCCACTTTTTTCCCTGTGGTGCTGGGGATCTAACTCAGGGCCTTAGAGTGCACAGAACAAGCACTCTACCAGTTGAGCTAAATCCCAACCTCATGTGTAATAAGAACATAATATCTAATGTCTTAATGATGGAGACTTTTCCTCTCAAAGAGTAGACAGCTTGGTGTAATGACTATAAAAGAAATACAAGACCGACAAATCAATCTGCCAGAGCTTCTAGAAAGGTTATGATGGGACAGGAATGAGGTAGTGGGCAGCCTCATCCCCTGTTTTAGGAGGACAACAACCACTCAGTTGATGATATTGTCATCCTTGCAGCTGATCTGAGTAGTTCAATTTGGCTACTCACAGCAGAGGATATCAGCAAGTAAGAAGGCTTTGTTTGCTCTTTGGGAGCATCAGAGATCCCATGAAATCAGTAGAAACTTTTTATGTTTCCGTACATTTATATATCTACTTCAGAGAAATGCTTGTGCTAATCGTGACTTGCCTTAGTGAAGATGACAAGTTTATTTGTGCAATCAATATACTTCAATATAAAGGCATAATGAAATGTTTGTGTACAGATTAAAGAATAACAAAATGGAAGTTTTCTGTTGTCTTAGTCCATTTTGTGTTGCTATAACAAAATACTTGGGGCTTGTTATTTATAAAGAAAAGAAGACCGGAATTGCTAGGTCATATGGTAATTCCATATTTAACTTTTCCAGAAACTACCAAGCTGTTTTCTATAGTTACTCTACCATTTTACAATGATTTTTCTTGAATTTTGTAGGTTAATTTACCTGGATATAAATAGCATTCTAGGTTAGTAGGTTTCATTTCTTCTCTCAAAACTTTAAACATTTCATTTCACTCACTTTTTGCTTGTATGTAATTTGTGTCTTTGTCACACTATAGAAAAGGAGTTTATGTTTCCATCTGTCTTTTTTCAATGTTTTCTCATTGTCTTATTTAAATAAGATATGCCTAGGTGTAGGAACTTTTTGGTATTTATTCTGTTTAGTGATCTCAGAACTCCCTGATCTGTGATCTGGGGTCTCTTATTAATTTTAGAGAATTCTCAGTAATTATTCCACCAAATATTTCTTAATCTTTATTTTCTCTTCTAGTATTTCAATTATGCATATATTGGAGATATCTATGTATTCTCATCTATCAATATCTCCACCCACCTCTTTTTCTCTCCTCCTCCCTTCTCCCTTTCTCCCTCAATTTCCTTTGGATATGGCTTCATAGCTTTTGAATGCATTGTTCTGTCTCTTTTCTCTCTATATTCTGTTTGGGAGGTTTATATTGACATATCTTCAAGTTCACCGATTCTGTCCTCGGTCTTGTCAAATCTACTGATGAACTCCCTGTAGGCATTTTCATTCTTATTACTATGCTTTTGATTTGTGGCATTTCACTTTGACTCTTTCTTAGACTTTCCATATTTCTGCTTACGTTCTCTATCTTTTCTTGCAAGTTATCTATTTTTTATCTCACTTCTGAACATGAAAAAATGTTTACTTTAATTTCCCAGTCTGATGATTCCAATATTTGTGCGACATCTGAGTCTGTTTCTAATGATCATATTGAGCATGTTCAATGGCCCCAACACAAGAGTGTGTTGTGCTTAAGGAGTGGAAAAAAGCCTGGGTGTGGGGGGTGTTGTGAGAGGTGAGCCTGGAAAGGTAGGACAGGGTCATGTAGAGTCTTGTGTGCTGGGTGCGAACTGGAAACTCTCCAGAAGGGACGTGGCTGGAATCGTTTGGAGCCCATGGTGGCAGCTTGTGAGATAGTTAATGATGGCTTGGCCAAGGGTGATGCAGTGTGCCAAAGAAAGCAAGTCCCAGGAAGGTGAGGAGAGACCGTCAGAAAGGATTATTGCAACAAGGGAACAGGGAGACCATTGCACCAGGAAGAACAACTTGAGCATGAAATCTGCAAGTATATCCAATGTCAGGCAGAATAATAAGCTTTCCTTTCGTAGAGTGGAGTGGATAAGGCTGGAAAGAACTGGATGCAGGGAAATGGGGTGAAACAGAGGAGGCGGAGTGGTCAGACATTAAGTCAGAGCGTGTTTTCCTCTAAGGCCAGCCTGTTCTCATAAAGGGACATTAAGCAGGGGCCCTGGGCTGCTCAGGCTGAGGGTGGGTCCAAGTTCAGGGGCTTGGAAGAAGGAAGGAAGCTTCACTGATGTTCATATCAAATCATTGACCATTTTATGCTGACTGCTTGCTGGAGAGATGTTATGTAATGGTTTATGAAGTAAACAATGGGAATTGGAGAGTCTGTGGTGAACAGGGTGGGTACCCATGAGTCTTATCTAGTTAATCAGAGGAGGAGTTCTTTGCAATGAGCCATTTGAATGTTGAGTAAACTGTAGGTACAGAGATCTACCTGCGTAGACTCTCCTGAGGCTGCTTCCGACCATCTTCATCAGCTCTCCTCTGCCTAGAAGTGACAGAGGTCTCTCCCCTGGGTTGTGATTTGCCTACTCCATGAGGTTTTCAGTGTCTCTGTGGGCCTTGATGTCCTCTGGCCTCTCTCGTACTGACACTGGAAGAGGAGTCATGACTTCCCCCTTTCCTTTAGTGGCATGAGTTCATCTGGTACCTTTTCTCTTTGGCAGGTGAAGGTTTTAGGGTTTGGGGAGTGGCTGGGGGGAGATGCAGAGGGTAGAGAATACTAAAGACAGACAGGGTTTGAGTCATGGTGGTTAGCCCTGCTGGGAAGCATTATTTCTGGTAATCTGCACCCATCAGTACTGTGCACATTAGCGATAGATGGTGGATTTGGGTATGTGTTCCATGGATCCTTACCCTTCTGTGTAGATGCTTGTAGGTCACTTCCCCCTGCTGGGCGCAGATGGACAGATGACTAAAGTTGTAATGGTGAAGCCACCAGGTCTGTGGAAATTTGTCAGGTCAACTCAAGCTAAAACATCCTCATTTCTCCTTCTTTAAATTCTTTAACTTTGGGTAGGGATGGGCAGATGACTATGGTAGCCACAGACCCTCTAATGCCAATTCTTGGCTTCATTAACCATTTGACAAAAATCTCTTCACTGATCTGTCAGAATATGAAGTGGCCTGCTGGTTTTGGAAAAGGGTTCCAGGCTTCTTACTTCAGCTCCCACTTAGGCAAGGGGCCTCCCTGGATTCCAACCCAGATTCACACCTGTCCCTTCCTAGTCAGCAACCCATTGCCAACAATTTTATTTTAACTTTTAAATGTTTATCTTCTCCCTGATAGGGGAACATTCTACCTTCCCCTTAAACTGATTTAGCACATAGATTTTACAACTTATTTTAACTGAGGAGGGGAACTTTCAATCTAATTCTCTTTACACAGTCTTCTTACCAGACTGGCAGGATTCAGAAATTGGCCTCATTGTATTGCCCAGTGTACATAAAGAGTCAAAAGAGGTTCAAGAATTCTCAGAAACTAACTAGAGAAAGTCTTTTGAGACCTATGGTATATATTGAAGACATTTAGGGTATCCTTGGGGGAACTGAGATAATTCTGATCTTTGCATCAGCCAGTCGGGCTACATTTATCTTTTTTAGTTACTGGAACATTGTGGAATATTTGGATTGAAAACAGCATCCTGCCAATGGAAATTTAACATCATTGACCTCTTTCAGCTACACTGTGTCTATGTTCATTTTTTATGAGGTAGTAAGTGGAAATTATTATATTCTTTTCATTGTCTGGAACATAAACTATGGTTCATGAAACAGAGGGGGTTGAGCCCTGGATGGCTTTTCCTCAGAGCAACTGATCAGAAAGGGAGAAGATGCTGGTTTCCAGGGATGCTGGGGTGCTCCCCTTTATGAGGGTGCATGCTAATGCTAATGGGCAAACTTCCACCAGCTGTCTAAACATTTATGGAACCAGATAATAGCATGGAAGATATGTGGGTTTCCATATTTGCCATATTAAAACAGCACTTAGTCATTAACTGAATCACAGCTGTGATATGGCAGCAGAATGCATTTTGTTTGTAAACAGTGCTTCTGTTCCAGGCAGGGTTGGAGCACTGCTGTGGTTGTGGATAGCAGGCTGCTTAATGCAAACGTGAGTGTCCTGAGAGTCTGAAACAACAGGGCCATCTCTCAGGCTGTCTGTTGGCTGACTTGGGGAAATGAAAGCTTAGGTCTATTCTATCCCAAGGGCCATGTTTTTTCTCTGAACCGAACAAAATGTTCCATGTGGAGAAGTATCCTGATATCCATGGTCATGGGTTCATTTGGAATAGGACATAGCCTTCTAAATAGTTCATTGCTTACCTTTTGCTGTGGACCAAATATTTACATCCCTCCCAAATTCATATGTGGAAACCCCATCCCTCAAGGTGACTATGTTCGGAGACAAGTCCTGTGAAGAGGTGATAAAGGTGACATGTGGTCTAAGAGTGGAACCCTAATGTGATAGGGCTGTTATCCTTATGAGCAAAGGAGGAGACATTGGAACTCACTGTCCTTACCATGTGATGACACAGAGAGAAGCCGGCTCTTTGCCAGCCAGGAAGGGAGTGCGTACCAAGAGCCATATGGCTTGGTACCTTGACCTTGGACTTCTCAGCCTCCAGAATGGTGAGAAATAAAGTTCTGATGTAGAAACCACTTGGTCTGTGGAACTTTGTTAGGGGAATTCAAGCTGATACAGCCTTCTTTTTTCTTCTTTAAAAATTTTAACTTGTTTTTTAATGCCAACATTTTGATCCTTGCTTCTCATTTCTAAATAGGTACTTCAAACATCTTACATGGCCATTCCATTTGTTTTCTTTCATTCATATTGAATGAATGTCTAACCCACTGCCTGAGGCTAAATTTGTTGACATCTTGTGGGTTTCTATAATGTGACATTTGGGTTCGTCATCTCTGATCCTTGTACAGGCTCAAGGGATTTAGATTGATTTGTACTTTACCAAATTATATGTCAAAACAGACTCTGAACTTACCCTTGAGTAATGAGCAACTAAAGTAAAAGGAAGATATGATGAAGTTAAGGAACTAAACAGAAGATTTCAAAAGGCAGCTTGAGAAGACAAAATCAAATATTATAATGACATGTACAAAGAGCTGGAGGTAGAAAACCAAAAGGGAAGAACACACTCTGTTTTTCTCAAGATTAAAGAATTGAAGAACAAATTCAAGCCTCAAGTAGCAATAGTTAAGGATTCTACAGGGAAAATATTAAATGACGCTGGAAACATCAAAAGAATATGGAAAGAATACAAAGAGTGATTATACCAAAAAGAATTGATGGCTGACCAACCATTTCAAGAGGCTGCCTATGATTAGGAACCAATGTTACTGAAGGAAGAAGTGGAAGCTGCCTTGAAGGCATTGGCAAAACACAAGGCTTCAGAAATTGATGGAATATCAACTGAAATGTTTCAACAAACAGATGTAGCACTAGAGATGCTAATTTGTTTATGCCAAGAGATTTGGCAAACAGCTGCCTGGTCAACTAACTGGAAGAGATCTATATTTGTACCTATTCCAAAGAAAGAGGATCCAACCAAATGTGGAAATTATTAAATGATATCATTAATATCACATGCAAGAAAAATTTTGCTAAGGATCATTCAAAAGTGACATCAGTAGTATATAGGCAGGGAACTGCCAGAAAATTAAGCTAGATTCAGACGAGGGTGTGGAACCATCACTGCTGATATCAGATGGAGATTAGCTGAAAGCAGAGTCTACCAGAAAGATTTCTATGTTTTGTTGATTATACAAAGACATTTAACTATGTGGATCACAATAAATTATGGATAATGTTGTGAAGAATGGGGATACCAGAGCACTTAATTGTACTCATGAGAAATCTGTACATGGGCCAGGAGCCAGTTGATTGAACAGAACAAGGAAACACTGAATGGATTAAATTTGAGAAAGGTGTGCATCAGGGCTGTATCCTTTCACCATACCTCTTCAATCTCTAAGCTGAACAAATAATCAGAGAAGCTGGACTTTATGAAGAAGAACATGACATCATGATTGGAGGAAGACTCATTAACAACCTGAGTTATGGAGATGATATGACTCTGCTTGATGAAAGTGAAGAGGATTTGAAACATTTACTGATGAAGATCAAAGAACACAGCCCTCAGTGTGGATTGCATCTAAACATCAGCAAAATCAAAATCCTTACAATTGGGTCAGTTCACTTTAATTGATTCTACAATGAACACCCACAGAAGCAACAGCCAAGAAATCAAAAGACAGATTGCATTGGAAAAGCTGTTGCAAACAACTGCTTTAAAGTGTTGAAAAGTAAAGACATCACATTGAGGACAGAGGTGTACCTGATTCATGCCATGGTATTTTCAGTCATATCTTAATAATGGTTGTGAAAGTTGGACATTGAATAAAGGAGACAAAAGAAGAATTGATGCTTTTGAATTATGGTGCTGGAGACAAATATTGAATACACCATGTTGTTGTTGTTGTTAGGTGCCATCGAGTTGAGTCCTACTCATAGCGACCCTATGTACAGCAGATCGATTCTGTGCCAGGCAAACGATCTTATTTATGTTTAAGCCCATTGTTGCAGACACTGTGTCAATCCATCTGGTGGAGGGTTTTCCTCTTTTGCGTTGACCTGCCACTCTCCCAAACATAATGTCCTTCTCCAGGGATTGATTTCTCCTGACTACATGTCCGAAATAGGTAAGACACAGTCTGGCCATTCTTGCTTCCAAGGAGCTCAGGTTGCACTTCTGCTAGGACAGATTTGTTGGTTCTTTTGGCAGTCCATGGTATATTCAATAGACGTCTCCAGCACCACAATTCAAAAGCATCAATTCTTTTTCTGTCTCTCTTGTTCAATGTCCAACTTTCACAACCATATGATGCCACTGAAAATACCATGGCATGAGTCAGACGCACCTTCGTCTTCAATGTGACATCTTTGCTTTTCAATACTCTAAAGACATCTTTTGCTGCAACTTTTCCTGGAGCAATGCGTCTTTTGATTTCTTGACTGCTGCTTCCACGGGTGTTGATTATAGAGCCAAGCAAAGCAAAATCTTGCACAACCTCAATCTTTTCTCCATTTATTGTGAAGTAGCATGCTGACACAGTCGTAAGGATTTTTGTTTTGTTGATGTTTAGTTGTAACCCATATTGAAGGCTATGATCTTTGATCTTCATCAGTAAATGTTTTAAATCCTCTTCACTTTCAGCAAGCAGAGTTGTGTTATCTCCATAACACTGGTTGTTAATGAGTCTTCCTCCAATCTTGATGCCGCGTTCTTCCTCATAAAGTCCAGCTTCTCAGGTTATTTGCTCAGTGTATAAATTGAAGAGATAGGGTGAAATTATACAGCCCTGATGCACACCTTTCTCAACTTTAAACCACTCAGTGTTTCCTTGTTCTATTCAAACAACTGCCTCCTGGTTCATGTACAGATTTCTCATGAGCACAGTTAGGTGTTCTGGTATTCCCATTTTCTGAAGTGTTATCCATAATTTGTTATGATCCACACAATCAAATGCTTTTGCATAGTCAATAAAACATAGATAGACATCTTTCTGATATTCTCTGCTTTCAGCTAATATCCACCTGACATCAGCAATGATATCCCTGGTTCCCCACCCTCTTCTGAATCCCGCTTGATTTTCCGGTAATTCCCTATCTATATACTGCTGTAGTCACTTCTGAATGATCTTTAGTAGAATTTTTCTGGTGTGTGATGTTAATGATATTGTCCAATAGTTTGCACATTCAGTTGGATCCCCTTTTTTGGGAATAGGCACAAATATGGATCTCTTCCAGTCAGTTGGCCAAGTAGCTGTTTTCCAAATCTGTTGGCATAAACATGTTAACACCTCCAGTGCTGCATCTGTTTGTTGAAACATCTCTATTGGTATCCCATCAATTCCTGGAGCCTTGTG